>BLSH010281644.1:166080-178971 GCA_018402905.1 Glandirana rugosa | reverse complement strand
GTACTAGGGTACTCTGGTGGGCAGGTAACAGGTACTTGGGTACTCAGGTGGGCAGGTGACAGGTACTCGGGTACTCAGGTCAGCAGGTGACAGGTACTCAGGTACTCTGATGGGCTGGTGACAGGTACTCAGGTACTTTGATGGACAGGTGACAGGTACTCGGGTACTTTGATGGGCAGGTGACAGGTCCTCTTTATTGGGGGGGGGGATCAGTGTTCTTGGTGCACACAGTAGGCGGTAACAAGCTGTTACCGCAATCTCCCTGTCACACACGATCGGTGTGTGACAGGGAGAACCGCGGTAACAGCTCGTTACCGCGGCTTGTTTACATCACATGACCGGCTGTGATTGACACAGCCGGTCACGTGGTAAAGAGCCAAATCTATTGGCTCTTTACACGGATCGGAGCTGGGCTTTGTCCGAGGGACAAGCCTTAGCTCTAATCGCCGCGCTGCGCGCCCCCGGGGGCGCGCACGAGCGGCGTGCACTAGAGGACCGTTAGTGACCGGCTGTGATTGGACACAGCCGGTCACGTGGTAAAGAGTCAATTTTATTGGCTCTTTACCCCGATCTGGGGGGGACACAACCCCCCGGCAGACGAGCGATCCGTGATCGCCGCTCTGCGGGCCCGCAGTAGCGGCGAGAAGCGGCGGACGTCATATGATGTCCGCCCCAATCGACGAGCAGTTCCTGCCGGCGTCATTTTACAATGACTCGGTAGGGAACAGGTTAAAAGACCAAACTGTCCAACAAAAGTAGAAGTTAGAGGGCTGAGACAAACTATTTCATACTGACAGAGGTGCTAACAATGGTCAGCTTTTAATCATTTATATAAAACCATTATCCCAAATAGAAGAAAAAAACTTCTGCTGGCTTAAAAATTGTTAGCTGGAGTTCAGCTTTAAGGCCTCATACACACGGGCGTTATGAAAGCCGCGTTTCTGAGCTGTTTTTACAGCTTAAAAACGTGACACCATATTATTCAATGGCATCATACACACGCTGAAGTTTTTGAGCTGTAAGTGGCGTCGGTATTCTTAAGCTGTAAAACTAACACAGGACCAGTGCGTTCAGAAGCTGCAGCGCTAGAGCTGTTTTGACGCTGAGCCGGCAAAATGCTCAAAAACGTGCACTAGCGCCGTAGCAACGTTAACCGGCATTTCTTTTTTTTTAAACACTTTTTATTGAAGGATATGCATGTGAAACATTCATAGACTTTTATGCATTACTCATTTTACAAAGTTCTCTTGTGGAAAGGAAAAAAAAAACAGTTAGAACTTATTCTTCCATAGAACAATAACACATAGAAAACCATGCCTGGAGTGCTAGCTTATAGTAGTACCTGGATAAATTGGGAACCCGGGGGGCAGACTACCTCTGGTACAACCGTGACAGGGACATGTAAGTCAAAATCATCTACTCTGAGGGTTGAGGCGTTCCAAACGTCCCATACCTTATTGTATTTTTGTGGGCACCCACAGTGTTCATACATTAATTTTGCAAAGGGCAGGACCCGGTTGACCAGCTGCAGCCACCCACAGATCGAGGGAGATCTGGATTGAATCCAAATCAACGCGATATATTTTCTTGCCATGAATAATGTCTCACGCAACAAAGTCCTCTGACATCTCAGCCATTGCTCCTCATCCAGTATGCCAAGGAGGCTCCCTGCAGGGGTGCAAGGGACAGGCACCAAGAGGACTGACGAAAGTATAGCCGTCACCCTCCCCCAGTACCTAGCCATTACGGGACATGTCCAGATAACATGATTAAAATCCGCATTCATACTAGAACATCTTGTGCATGCTGAGCTGGACACACGGCGCATGGCTCTCAGCCTTATCGGTGTCAGATGTTTGGTGAATTATGTACAGTTGGGTCATCTTATTGTTAACGGCCGGTAACACCTGCAAATGCGAGGCGCAGGCCTCCTCCCAGTCCTCGTCCGACATGTCAGGTATTATTTCCTGCCACCTCGCACGGACTGCCAGTGTTGAACTGCCGATCGCTGCAGTTAAGAGAAACGTATAAATAGCTGAAATCATTCCCCCCATTCCCTGCGACTTCAAGATGCCTATCATTGGGTAGTTTGAGAAATGCTGGTCTCCCCCTCCAAATTGAGCCTGCAATGCATGTCGGAGTTGTAGGTACCTAAAGAAACTGGAGCGATGTAGGTGGTATGTATTTTGCAATTGCTTAAAATGACCTTAGGATATTGTCATGGTATAAATCCCCTATAGTCGTAAGACCCCGATTTTCCCAAAAGGCCCCTCCTTCCAGCTTCAGTACTTGTGAGAACATTGGGTTGTGCCAAAGGGAAAGATCTTCCTCCGAGTCCATGGACCCATGTATTCTCTTAGACTCCCTCCAGACTGACCAGGCCAGACTCAATAGCTGAACTTTTAATTGGGGGCAATGAGGCTTTCTTAGCCTCAAGTACAATCAAAAGATTGTTAATCTGAAGCATGTGTGCCAAGTGCGATTCAACCACCACTGGCATCACCGGCACTATCCAACCCTCCAGCTGTCTCAGTTGACCCCCCAGATAATAATAATGTAAATTTGGGAGCAACATCCCGCCCTCGGTTTTGGGACGCTGCAGGGTAGTATAATTTAGCTTCCTCCTATTTTGGGCCCATATAAAGTGACCAAACTGTTCATCCAGTACCTTGAAATGTGTCCTGGGCACAGGGACTGGCATGTGGGCTGTGATATATAGGCATTTGGGCAACAAAACCATTTTTATTAAGTTAATCCTACCAGCCACTGACAGAGGTAGTTTGGCCCAGGCATTCAATTTGGTCTTAATCTCCTGCATTAGGGGGTCCAAGTTAGCCTTAAGTGAGTCTGAAGGGGATAAAGTGATATGCATGCCTAGGTATTTAAAGGACGTGATCACTCGCAGGGAAGTGGCTTTGCCACTCGCCTCAAACACTTCAGGGTAAAGTGGCATCTGACGCTGATTTCTGCCAGTTGATCTTGAGACCCAAAAATTCCCCGAAAGTGTCTATGATCTGCATTGCAGACGCTAAGGATTGCGAAGTGTCTTGTAAGTACAGAATCAGGTCGTCTGCATAAAGACCTATTACATCCATCCTTTCACGCAGCGTAATACCTTTCACTGAGGGAGACTGCCGACACCTCATTGCCAGAACCTCTATGGCCACCGCGAAGAGGAGAGGCGACAGGGGGCAACCCTGCCGCGTCCCCCTCCGCAGTAATATTGGTGTGGACAGTACACCGTTAACCAGCAACTGTGAGGTAGGCTCCGCATAGAGAATAGAAATCCACCTACGGAACCCCTCCCCAAAGCCAAAGGACTCCAGAGCAGCCAGGAGAAATGGCCACTCAATGGAGTCAAAGGCTTTTGCTGTGTCTAAAGTGCGCATATATCAGGAATAAATTCTTTAATTTGGGATATGAGATGGGTTCTACGAAATATTTATGGAAGTGGACTTGCCTGGGATGAAGCCAGTTTGGTCGGGATGTATGATGCTATTGATTGGTTGAGCCCCTTGGCCAATATTTTGGCCAGTATTTTATAATCTATATTTAGTAGAAAAATGGGACGATATGAGGCGCAATCTGTAAGATCTTTATCTGGCTTTGGTATCAATATCGCTGTGGCGGCATGCATAGAGGGCGGCAGCCTCCCCACATGAAATTCCCTAGCATATGTGTGTGTGAGAACAGATGCTAGAGTGTCAATGTACCTGTGGTATACCTTTAAAAGGTATACCGTCTGGACCTGATGCTTTCCCAGCTGCCAGTGAGGCAATCGCCTCCCTGACATCATCTTCAGAAATATCAGCGTCTAAGGCCATTACCTGTTCCTCTGTTAGCTTCAGAAACCTCAATTCCGCTATGTACCCATCTATTTCCTCCGTATTATGGGTGAGAATGGTATCATACATATGGACACAAAAATCATGGAAGCACCCAAGGATCTCTCCGCCTGCCTGTCGCCTGGTACCATCCGCCTTAACTATGACGGGCACTACTGTACTCGCCATTTTCTGTTTGGCCATGTGCGCCAGCAAGTGGCTAGATTGATTCCCAAATTCAAAAAAATTCTGTTGGGAGTAGAAAGACTTCCTTTTGGCCGTCGTCTCCAGGTACGAGGCATAGAGCCTAGAGGCATGCTCCCACTGTATCCTATTAGAAGTAGTGGGGGACGCAAGGAACCCAACCTCAGCCACTCTGTAGGACCGAGTGATATCCTCCTCCTCCTTCCAGATTGATTTCTTAATATAGGATATAGTTGATTTCAATGCTCCCCTCAGGAAGGCTTTCAAGGTGTCCCAGTATAGCAGGATCTGGTCAGCCCCATGCGCCTCCAGGAACACCTACAGTTGGTCTGGGATTCTATCACTCGGTCCTATCTGGGACAGCCAAAATGGCTGCACCCTCCATGGCCTGCTCACTCCGGAGACGTTAACATCCACCAGGACTGATAGAGGGGAGTGGTCTGATACCCCCCTAGGGAGATACTCAGCCTCTATGATCTTAGGCAGAAATCTCTTGTTACCCAATGCCAAATAGATTCTTGTTAGAGTTTCCCTGCTAGGTATAGACAAGGAGAACTCCCGGGTCTGGGGATGGAGGCTGCGCCACACATCCCTCCACCCAAACTCAGAGATCAGTATATTAAAGGACGTCACATCTGGGGGGGGGGCACAAGTGGGTCCCCATGCCTGTCCAAAAGAAGGTTGAAATCCCCCAGGCACATCACATGAGCCTCTGGATATGAGGCGGCAAACACCATTGTCTCTTTTATGATATTGAGGTTAGCTGGTGGA
The DNA here is from genome assembly GCA_018402905.1 of Glandirana rugosa. Taxonomy (NCBI): domain Eukaryota; kingdom Metazoa; phylum Chordata; class Amphibia; order Anura; family Ranidae; genus Glandirana; species Glandirana rugosa. The sequence goes on along the minus strand of BLSH010281644.1, from coordinate 174,172 downwards.
GGATTGTATACACCCAGAATTACAAAAGGAATGGCATACACCTGCGCCCTGACAAGCACATATCTCCCCAATTGGTCCACCCTTAACCCAAGACACTCCCAGGGGACCTCCCTGTGGACCAACAGCGAGAAACCCCTGGAATATGAGGTGTGGTGAGAGTGGTCTGCCCATTGCACCCATGGCTTTTTAAGTCTGTGCAGAAGGTCCAGGGTGACATGGGTCTCCTGCAGACATACAATTCGTCCCCCAATCTGATTTACAGTCAGGTCCATAAATATTGGGACATCAACACAATTCTAATCTTTTTGGTTCTATACACCACCACAATGGATTTGAAATGAAACGAACAAGATGTGCTTTAAATGCAGACTTTCAGCTTTAATTTCAGGGTATTTACATCCAAATCAGGTGAACGGTGTAGGAATTACAACAGTTTGTATATGTGCCTCCCACTTTTTAAGGGACCAAAAGTAATGGGACAGATTAACAATCATAAATCAAACTTTCACTTTTTAATACTTGGTTTCAAATCATTTGCAGTCAATTACAGCCTGAAGTCTGGAACGCATAGACATCACCAGACGCTGGGTTTTATCCCTGGTGATGCTCTGCCAGGCCTTTACTGCAACTGTCTTCAGTTCCTGCTTGTTCTTGGGGCATTTTCCCTTCAGTTTTGTCTTTAGCAAGTGAAATGCATGCTCAATCGAATTCGGGTCAGGTGATTGACTTGGCCATTGCATAACATTCCACTTATTTCCCTTAAAAAACTCTTTGGTTGCTTTCGCAGAATGCTTAGGTTCATTATCCATCTGCACTGTGAAGCACCGTCCAATGAGTTCTGAAGCATTTGGCTGAATATGAGCAGATAATATTGCCCGAAACACTTCAGAATTCATCCTGCTGCTTTTGTCAGCAGTCAAATCATCAATAAATACAAGAGAACCAGTTCCATTGGCAGCCATACATGCCCACGCCATGACACTACCACCACCATGCTTCACTGATGAGGTGGTATGCTTTGGATCATGAGCAGTTCCTTTCCTTCTCCATACTCTTCTCTTCCCATCACTCTGGTACAAGTTGATCTTGGTCTCATCTGTCCATAGGATGTTGTTCCAGAACTGTGAAGGCTTTTTTAGATGTTGTTTGGCAAACTCTAATCTGGCCTTCCTGTTTTTGAGGCTCACCAATGGTTTACATCTTGGGGTGAACCCTCTGTATTCACTCTGGTGAAATCTTCTCTTGATTGTTGACTTTAACACACATACACCTACCTCCTGGAGAGTGTTCTTGATCTGGCCAACTGTTGTGAAGGGTGTTTTCTTCACCAGGGAAAGAATTCTTCGGTCATCCACCACAGTTGTTTTCCGTGGTCTTCCGGGTCTTTTGGTGTTGCTGAGCGCACCGGTGCGTTCTTACTTTTTAAGGATGTTCCAAACAGTTGATTTGGCCACTCCTAATGTTTTTGCTATCTCTCTGATGGGTTTGTTTTGTTTTTTCAGCCTAATGATGGCTTGCTTCACTGATAGTGACAGCTCTTTGGATCTCATATTGAGAGTTGACAGCAACAGATTCCAAATGCAAATAGCACACTTGAAATGAACTCTGGACCTTTTATCTGCTCCTTGTAAATGGGATAATGAGGGAATAACACACACCTGGCCATGGAACAGCTGAGCAGCCAATTGTCCCATTACTTTTGGTCCCTTAAAAACTGGGAGGCACATATACAAACTGTTGTAATTCCTACACCGTTCACCTGATTTGGATGTAAATACCCTCAAATTAAAGCTGAAAGTCTGCAGTTAAAGCACATCTTTTTCATTTCATTTCAAATCCTTTGTGGTGGTGTATAGAGCAAAAAACATTAGAATTGTGTCCCTGTCCCAATATTTATGGACCTGACTGTAGCAAGGAGAAAACCTGTAGCCTCTTGAGTGGTGTTTCCAATCCCCTCACATTCTACGACACAATTCTACAATGTCCCGCCATTACATCTCATATCCTGTAACTGCAGTTCCCCCGAGGTATATAACAATTATAGAGCAAACCAGGCGTTGATAATACAATAAACAAATTTACCATCACTCGTCACCTCATTTCAGTGTGCAGCCGGGAGCTTCCCGTCTGTCACCAAAACAAAAAGCATTAGATCAAAACATAAAAAATTTAACATTAACAATCGTACTGGAAATAACGGTGCATTGCCCGTACACAGCAGCAGCTTGTGCCTGGGCAATATTGAGGTAAGCCGCCCCTGTTTGCCAGAGAGACCTTCTCCACAGACTTGAGTGCACTAGGGTGTCTCTACAGGAAGTACTGTGTCTCGCTGCTCCCCGCTGTGCTCTTCAGCCTGGTTAGAGGGGGGAAGAGTCCATGGCGTTGACCCTGGGTGTAGAGCCGTATTGTGCTCTGTGCTGTCACGCTCTGAACAGTTCATGCCTGCTTTGCAGTTCTTTGCAAGGTGCAAAGTTGATGCACAGCACCTGTAGCAAATTCCGTTTTCATTGGGGAAGGTTTTGTGACCTTGGAGAGTTTATTTCTCTGAAACCTCTGCACTTTAGTAATAGATCAGGCTTCCTGCGAAGGGGACACTCTCTGCTTGGGTTCTTTGTTGGTGGTATGCTTGTTTTGTGTACTGCAACAGATGTGTCTTTGAAATTGTGAGTTGTAAGTAGGCTTACTTGTCCTAGGGTAAGTAGAGTCAGATGATGAGCATTCAAAACTGGGATCACTTTTAATCTTAGCTTGTTAGCGAACGAAGTCCACAAAGAAAGAGAATGGTGGGAAAGGGACGTTATAGTAGTTGGAGCCTCGTGTAAACCCACATTTCTTGAAGGCTATAAGGCAGTTTTTGCACTATGGGGTTAACACCAGAGGCTGTATCTAGAAAAGCAAGGTCTGGCAAATCTCCTTCTGCCTTGGCTACTTGGAGCTCTGTCACCAAGTCGCTTAATTCTCTCAGCTTCTGGAAGCCTTTGTTAGGTATCTTAGGGAAGTCCTCTATTCTTTTAAAGAGTGAATTTTCTATTCTATTTCAATTTTCTCCCATATCATGCTCAGTCCTCTTTTTGGGTAGTTAACATTGATGTCTCTGATTCTTCTTGCATGCTCTGTTGACTCATTGCCCAGCCATTTGACTGAGATATTGGCCTCCTTACTTGGAGATAGATCAAAATCTTTTATTGTATTTCTGAAGGACAATCGCCATGCGCCATGCCTTCAGGTTGGTTTTTAAACCTTGCGAGTCCTTTTGTCAACAGCTCACGCCGTGCAAAGAACTTGAGGAAATCTAGCATACCTTGGTCTTTGTGTGAGTAGTCTGGAGGTGCTCTGCTGTGTGGGGGACTTGGTGGGTATTTGTGGTCATCAGAAATGCTGTCGCTGTGATTTCTACCCCACGACCCTTCCTTTTTGAAGTGGGTGACTATCATAGGGGATTGATAGCTTGAATGCAGGTTGCACTGAAGGCTGACAGAGTATGGGATTATTTTCTTGTTTTATGTAGGGCGTGTGGATGGCAGGAGTTGACTCTGCTCTTGGAGGTGAATGCAGGTAGTCATCTGACTTGGCATGTTGCAGCACACAATCTGTAGTACGTTGCGAATCGTCATGATGATCAGGTTTAATCTCAAGTATGTTGCTGATTCTCTCACTGGTGGGGTTGGCAAGTTCCTCCAAGATGTCTTCCTCAGCTACTGCTGCCACTGCTTTCTTCCCTGCAGCCAATTTCTCTAACACGGCTTCTATGCATAGCTTCTCTAATTTCATTTGCATCTCTTTTTCGGCAAAGGCAGTCTTTACTTTTGCAGCTTCTGCTTTTTTGCAGGCAATAGCGACCAAGTCGTTGCACATTGACCTCTTTGAGCTCCTGGATCTAACTGAGACTTGAGACTTTGTCTCTAAGGGCTCTGACTTTTTCTCTGACATGAGGTCTTGCAATGGGGAAGCCTGTTAAAGGCTACTGCTTCACTGGCCTCCTGTGTGCAAGCCTGTTTGGAGCCACCATTTTGCTAGCTTTCACCTCACCTGCCATAAACATAAAAAATAAATGAATAAATAAAAAATTATCAACTTCGAGAGTCGGAGCTTGCCGACCTGGGATCACAGAGACCCCAAATTTGGTAGGTATGTAGCTGAAGTCCTATCCCACCACTGGTATTTGGGGTTTCTATCATCTATGGTTCCGGAGATACTGGGCTCCTTGCACAGCCTGTCAGAAGCTACATACAGAGCGGCCAGTTTAAATACAAGCTGACACACTGGGGGTCATTTACTATAGCGCTGAATTACTGCGATTCGCGGTAAAATTACTGTGATTCTCGGGAAATTATAGCGATTTGCGGTAAATAGCGCTAAAACGGTATTCACAAAAGCACTGGTGGCAAATTACTCACAAACTCAAATTCACTATAGCTCCCAAGTCACAGATAACACCCAAATCCTTACTCTACTAAAGACCTGGGGTAGTGCAAATAGAAATAATATTTAGAGCATGATCTGTTCCCATAAATTGTACTAAAATATGTGGCATATTGTTTAAAGATAATCTGCTTTTAAACTGTGTGAAAAAAGTGATTTCTACACTGAAATGTCGTTAAAAGTCTGAGAAGAGATCAATTCTCTTTATATTTAGTCGCTCAGCAAGCTGAGCACAACTGAGCATGCTCAGACACAAAACAATTCAGTTTTTAACTCTCATGGAGTAATTCCATGAGTAAATAGTAAATACCAAAATGAGAGTTGTTTTACATGGCTATTTTTGGGAGTGAAGATGAGAGTTATGTAGCCCAATGGATGTTTCAGCCATTCATTCTAATGGTACAATTGTTACTTTCCCAAATAAATTATTTTCATGTTGAGATGAAATGTAGCTTTCTCTCAAAGAAATTGTCCTGGCAACAATGTTGCAACTTCATGATCTATTATGTTTTTAAGAATGCTAGAATGTGTACTGTTTTCATGTTTTGGTAAAATATTTTTTTTCTCTGTAACTTTCACTTGTTGATATCTATCTCACAAAAATATTTACCCAAACTCACATAGGTGTCTTTACAAACCACACACAATACCATTGCTTCTGCAAATATAAAATTAGTGTTATATGTGTGCCAACATCAGAAATAAAAATGATATTTCAAAAAATAGCAGGGTAACATCAATATTCTACACTGACAGCACCAAGAACCACCAAATATCACAGACTAAATTAAAGGAATAACTCCTGACTAATGTAATGTAATGTTTGGCCATTCTTCCAGATGTGCATTTGTGACATCAAGCACTGATGTTGGATGAAAAGGTCTGGCTCGCAGTCTCCACTCTAATTCAGCCAAAAGGTGTTTTATCTGGTTGAGGTCAGGACTCTGTGCAGGCCAGTCAAGTTACTCCACCCCTATCTCCCTCATCCATGTCTTTATGGACCTTGCTTTGTGCACTGGTCCAAATCATTTGGTGGAGGGGGGATTATGATGTGGGTTTGTTTCTCAGGGGTTGGGTTTGGCCCTTAGTTCCAGTGAAGGGAACTCTAAAGGCATCAGCAAGACATTTTCATGCTGCCAACTTTGTGGGAACAGTTTGGGGATGGCCCCTTCCTGTTCCAACATGACTGCATACCGGTGCACAAATCAAAGGATGAGGGAGGTTGGTGTGGAGGAACTTGACTGGCCTGCACAGAGTCCTGACCTCAACCAGATAGAACACCTTTTGGCTGAATTAGAGCAGAGACTGTGAGCCAGGCCTTCTCATCCAACATCAGTGCCTGACCTCACAAATGCACTTCTGTAAGAATGGCCAAACATTCCCATAGACTTGCTCCTAAATCTTATGGACAGCCTTCCCAGAAGAGTTGAAGCTGTTATAGCTGCAACGGGTGGGCCAAATCAAATTTGAACCCCATGGGCTAAGATTGGGTTGCCATTAAAGTTCATGTGCGTGTAAAGTCAGGCGTTCCAATACTGTTGGCTATCTGGCAAGATTTGCAATGGTGGTGGAACCCTCCTACACATAAATGCTATATTTAGACATAATTTATGTAAGGACCTGAGCCAAGAGTTATGTTTACCAACAAACAATGTCTCTACATAAAGTGGTGTGTTTGGGATTCGAATCCGGGATCTAAGTTCTGTTAGGCAGCTGTGTTACCTTGTGAGCCACAGAACTGATACAGATAGAACCTGAAAGAACTTGACTGGCCTGCACAGAATCCTGACCTCAACACAACAGAACACTTTTGCAATGAATTAAAGTGGAGACTGCAAGCTAGACCTTCTCGTCCAACATCAGTGCCTGGCATCACAAATGGGATTCTGGAAAAATGGTCAAACATTCTCATAGACACACCCCTAAACCTTATGGACAGCCTTCCCAGAAGAGTTGAAGCTGTTATAGCTGCAAATGGTGGCCCAACTCTACACTGAACCCTGTGCTGCCATTATAGTTCATGTGTGTGTAAAGGCATGTGTCCTAATACTTAGGACAATATATTGTATATTGCTTGTGACACTGAACATGGCTATGGACTTGGGGCTTGTTCACACCACAGAGATGGACAACACATGTTATCACTGCACACTAGCTAAGTGGCTAGCAAATCTACCTAGCACCCAAGTGGTCACTGGTTCACATCCCTGCCATGCTAATGCTTGTGTTGAAGTTTATATGTTACCCCTGTGTGAGTTTCTCACCACAATCCAAAGACAGGCTAGGCTGGCATTTTATTTGTCTCTTGTCCAAATAGTCTAAAATGTAAGCAAGTTATTTTGGGACTTTAAATTGGAAGCTTATTGCAGCCAGGGACTTGGACATTTCAAATTGTAGGGTTTACACTGCACAGGTACATCTGGTTAGAAAACTGTTGCTTGGATTAGTGTTTCTCAACTCCAGTCCTCAAAGCGCCCCAACAGGTCATACTTTCAGGATTTCCCTCAGATGAAAGGGCTGTGGTAATTACTAAGGCAGTGAAACTGATCAATTCACCTGTGCAAAATAATGGAAAGCCTGAAAACATGACCTGTTGGGGTACTTGAGGACAGGGTTGAGAACCATTGACTTAGAATTTTGTCCTGGCGTTATACTGATCTGATGAACATAGCCAAGGGTTAACACAGCAAATAGTATTAGGTATTGCAGCCCCTCAGGTGAAATCAATTTGAACAGACAGATTGAAAGATACTGGTGGGCGTGTACTTCTATTGGGTGTGTATCAGTGTGCTAGCTTATATAAAGTACTTCAGTAGGGGGGTTGGTTTGGCCTGACAAGGGGCCAGGTTTTTTGCTGTGGTTTTTGTGGGATAAGGCATAATATTGTGCATAATGACAAATGCCTCACTAGAGCTGTTTGTTTTCTGAAATTATTATTCATTTTAACCATCAAAAGTGGCTTGATTTGACCATGCTGTCAGATTGGGGTGTGTATTGTTTGTCTTACCATGCATTCTTCTAGGAGAAAATACTCCCCAATGTATGTGTATAGAATGTGGGGGGTGGTGGGTGTTATTGTTTGAATATGTGTCTTTTTTAATATTATGTTATAATGCTTTGTTAGAATGACTGTTAAGTATCTTTCTATAATTTTACATCTAATAATGCAATGTTGGTGTTGTTGAGTAGTTGTTCTATGAAATGTGTGGACTGTTATACACTGTAAAAGTAAAGCTGTGTGTTGAAAATCCTTACTCAGCTTCCATAGAAGAACTTGCATGAACGACATCATTAGAAAAATCTTTAAGGGTTTATTCTTCAAGACATAACATCAGTTTACATGAGACAAAGTATATTCATCGATATTCTTTCGACTGGATTTCCAAAGTTTGTCATATTTTCAGTACTACAATCGATCGTTCCCGTCCTTCTCTCTCTACTTCCTTACCTGCGGATGTGAGAGCCTGTGCACTGCACTTGTGGACAGTCTTGGGAAGGAGGAGGACTGACTGTAGACTTCGGTATGGTATTAGAGTAGTAGTATATACAACGATGCATTCAAACAGAGTACATTTGACTACAATACAGAACTTCTTATTTGGGAATTTCTAAAAAGATTACTACAGCAAGTACGTTCAAGAAGATACCTTCGACTCATTCCTAAAAGTTG
>BLSH010281644.1:142872-159201 GCA_018402905.1 Glandirana rugosa | reverse complement strand
CTGATGGGTGACTGGTGGTGGTCACTGATGGGGGACTGGCGGTGGTCACTGATGGGTGCCGCGTGTCTGGCGGTGGTCACTGATGGGTGACGGGTGTCTGGCGGTGGTCACTGATGGGTGACGGGTGTCTGGTGGTGGTCACTGATGGGTGACTGGTGGTGGTCACTGATGGGTGACGGGTGGAAGTTACTGATGGGTGACAAGTGAATGGCTCACTGATAGGTGATAGATGACTGGCGGTGGTCACTGATGGGTGACTGGTGGTGGTCACTGATGGGTGACTGGCAGTGGTCACTGATGGGTGCCGCGTGTCTGGCGGTGGTCACTGATGGGTGACGGGTCTCTGGCGGTGGTCACTGATGGGTGACCGGTGTCTGGCGGTGATCACTAATGTGTGACAGGTGACTGGCGGTGGTCACAGATGCATGACAGGTGACTGGCGGTGGTCACTGACGGGTGACTGGTGGTGGTCACTGCTGGGTGACTGGCAGTGGTCACTGATGGGTGACAGGAGACTGGCGGTGGTCACTGATGGGTGACGGGTGACTGGCGGTGGTCACTGATGGGTGACAAGTGACTGGCGGTGGCCACTGATGGGTGACGGGTGACTGGCGGTGGTCACTGATGGGTGACTGGTCACGGTCACTGATGGGTGACTGGCGGTGGTCACTGATGGGTGCCGGGTGAAAGGCCATGGGTGACTGGCGGTGGTCAGTAATGGATGACAGGCCACGGTCAGTGATGGGTGACACGCCACGGTCACTGACGGGTGACACACCACGGTCACTGTCAGGTGACACGCCATGGTCAATGGCGGGTGACAGGTGGCACGCCAGGTCACTGACGGGTGACACGCCACAGTCACTGATGGGTGATGGGTGACACAGTCACTGGCTGGGTGAGAACCCACGGTCACTGACGGGTGACAGGTGACATGCCATGGTCACTGACAGGTGACGGGTGACACGCCACAAACACTGACGGGTGACACGCCACGGTCATGGGTGACACGCCGCGGTCGCCGCAGTGACGGGTGACAGGCCGCGGTCGCTGATGGGTGATGGGTGACAGGCCACAGTCGCTGACGGGTGACAGGCCACGGTCACTGACGGGTGATGGGTGACAGGCCACGGTCGTTGATGGGTGACAGGCCACGGTCGCTGATGGGTGATGGGTGACAGGCCACGGTCGCTGACGGGTGACAGGCCACGGTCGTTGATGGGTGACGGGTAACAGGCCACGGTCACTGACGGGTGATGGGTGACAGGTGCACTTTATTATGACAGTCTGATGACAGGTGCACTTTATGATGACAGGTGTACTTTATGGGGGCATATGGGGTGACTGTTGGGGTGACAGGTGCATTGGGGGGGCAGGGGGGATGTGTCAGGGTGTTTTTACTTCACAGCTCAGTAACTCACTGATCCCAGCTCTTCTCTCCTCACACTAGACTCTGTGTGAGGAGAGAAGAGCTGGTAACAATGAGTTACCGCTCTGTTTACATTGCATGTGATCGGCTGTGAAGTAGATCACAGCCAATCACAAGCCGGCGGCTGATACCAGTGTCGGTGACAGGCCGTGTTCCCTAGGCTCCCGATCGCGCGCATGCGCCGTGCGAATGGGGGAAATGCCGTTTGTGATCGGCCGTGACAAAGTCACATGGTAAACAGCCATGGCCAATGGCTGTTCACCCCAGTCAGTGACGCGGCTTGTCCTGGGGACACGCCGACACTGACAGAGCCAGGATGCGCGCGCCCGCTCGCGCGCAATCCCGGCTTAAAGGGGCGACGTCATATGGCGTCGTCCCAGAACAAGAGGCTTACCGCTCCGCCGTCATATGACGGTGGGCGGTAGGCAAGCGGTTAAACATACCGGCAATGTTTCCGTTAGGCTGACAATCGATTTGCAGCTGAATAGGTGTGTGCTCTGGAGAAGATGCATGGATGAGAATAAGATGGCCACTGGGGGCAGTCTCTCAGACCTCATGGTATAGTCCATCAGTCCATCAGGATGATGGGAAACTACGGTAGCTTTTAAGCAACAATCTGTCTACCTACAGTAAATTATTCACAGATACCAAGTATGCAACAGAGCCACTAGATGGCGACATTACAATTCACTTTACATACCATTAACATATTCAACAATTAACCACTTCAGCCCCAGAAGGATTTCCCCCTTTATGACCAGAGCACTTTTTGAGATTTGGCACTGCGTCACTTTAACTGACAATTGCGCCGTTGTACCCAAACTAAATTGACGTCCTTTTTTCCCACAAATGGAGATTTCTTTTGGTGGTATTTGATCACCTCTGCGTCACTTCTGATCACCGCTATAAACAAAAAAAAAAGAGCGACAATTTTGAAAAAAAAAAACAATATTTCTTGCTTTTTGCTAAAATACACATCCAAAAAAAATAAAATAAAAAACAAATTTATTCATCAGTTTAGGCCAATATATATTCTTCCTCATTTATGTTTTTTTTTTTTTACTAGTAATAGCGGAGTTCTGCCATTTTTAGCGGTACTACGACATTGTTGCGGACATTTCGGACACTTTTGACACTTTTTTGGGACCATTGGCATTTATACAGTGATCAGTGCTATGAAAAAGCACTCATTACTGTGTAAATGTCACTGGCAGGGAAAGGGTTAACACTGGGGCCGATCAAAGGGTTAACTGTGTTCCCAGGGATGTGTTACTAACTGTGTGGGGGCTGAGCTGACTGGGGGTAGCCGGTGGACATCGAGTCTGTCCTACCTACTCCCTGGCTCCCCGCTACACAGTGTGCTCACGATCCGCGATCCTGCAGCCGCCGCCAAATGGTGGCGATATGTGATATCGAGCCATGTTGTCGCTGTCAATCCACGGAGGACGGTCGGCACCTGGTTAACAAAGAACATATGAAGCACTTGCTGAAGGCATGACAACTTTGTAGAACCACCTTTCACTGCAATTAGAGCTGCAAGTCTTTTTGGGTATGTCTATACCAGCTTTACACATCTAGAGAGTGACATTTTTGCCCATCCTTCTTTGCAAAATAGCTCAATCTCTGTCAGATTGGATAGAGAGTGTCTGTGAAAAGCAATTTCAAGTCTTGCCACAGATTCTCAATTGCATTTAGGTCTGGACTTTGACTCGGCCATTCTAACACATGAATATACTTTGATCTAAACCATTCCATTGTAGCTCTGGCTGTATGTCTAGGGTCGTTGTCCTGCTGGAATTTGAACCTCCACCCCAGTCTCAAGCCTTTTGCAGACTCTAACAGGTTTTCTTCTAAGATTGCCCTGTATTTGGCTCCACCCATCTTCCCATCAACTCTGACCAGCTTCCCTGTCCCTGCTGAAGAAAAGCATCCACACAACGTGATGCTGCCACCACCATGTTTCACGGTGGGGATGGTGTATTCAGGATGATGCGCAGAGTTAGTTTTAAACCACAAATAGCGTTTTGCCTTTAGGCCAAAAAGTTACATGTTGGTTTCATCTGACTAGAGCACCTCCTTCCACATGTTTCCTGTGTCCCCCACATGACTTCTTGCAAGCTGCAAATGGGACTTCTTATGGTTTTCTTTCAATAGTGGCTTTCTTCTTGCCACTCTTCCATAAAGGCCAGATATGTGGCGTGCATGACTAATAGTTTCTCTGTGGACAGATTCTACCACCTGAGCTGTGGATCTCTGCAGTTCCTCTAGAGCAGGGGTCCTCAAACTATGGCCCTCCAGTTGTTCAGGAACTACAATTCCCATCATGCCTAGTCATGTCCGTGAATGTCAGAGTTGTACAATGCCTCATGGGATGTGTAGTTCTGCAACAGCTGGAGGGCCATAGTTTGAGGATGCCTGCTCTAGAGGTACCATGGGCCTCTTGGCTGCTTCTCTGATTAATGCTCTCCTTGCCCCGCCTGTCAGTTTAGGTGGATGGCCATGTCTTGGTAGGTTTGCAGTTGTGCCATACTCTTTCCATTTTCGGATGATGGATTGATCAGTGCTCCATGAGATGTTCAAAGCTTGGGATATTTTTTTATAACCTAACCCTGTTTTAAACTTCTCCACAACTTTATCCCTGACCTCTCTGGTGTGATCTTTGGACTTGATGATGCTGTTTGTTCACTAAGGTTAAATTACATACATATGGACTCTATTTACTAATCTGTGTTGGTCTATCGAATAAAATCCCAATAAAATACATTTATGTTTTTGGTTGTAACATGACAAAAAGTGGAAAATTTCAAGGGGTATGAATACTTTTTCAAGGCACTGCAGTTCGGAGTATCTTTGTGTTCAGGCCTCATCCTGTCCTGGGCTTGTAGACAAAATAAGTAGGGCTTCACTTTGAGGTTCAGTGAGGTGATAGTTGTTTATCCTTTTCTATACCTACAAGGATGTGAGAATCTTATTTGCATCTGGGTGTTAATTCTAGTATACAGGCCTGCTTTTTCCTTTCAAATTCTAAAACCTGTTTACTATTGATTACTGTCAGAAAAAGATTCACCAGCTGGTGGCGCTGTGGCTCCCTGATCCATGGGCTGTAGTTCCAGTTTCCACCAATGGGTGTCTCCCAACAGCCAGAAGCTCACTTAGTCATCACCTGATGCTCGTTGCAGGAAGGATATTTAAATCCCGTCTGTCCTAATCTGATTGACTTGGTGTTTTGGTCTCCATGTGCCCCTGACCTGTGATCCTGTATCTGTTCCTGGACCCCTGTCTTGCAGCCTGATCCCTTTCCACCTGCTCTCTCCATCATCTGTTCCCTGTTCCTGCCCTGTCTTGCCCCCAGCTCCCTCTGACTGATCTCCTGTGTATGACCCTGGCTCGGCTAAGTTTACGGTTTGGCATTTCCCTATCCGTTGTATATACTTTGTTTAGGCAGTTGTTCTTTGTGTGTCACTATTTTGTTATTTGGCTTGTTTTACACTGTTTGCTATGTTGGAGGTGCGTTTACATCTTTATCCACTTAGCTTTTAAATAAATTATATTATTTTACAATACTTTTTTTTTTTTTTTTTTTTTCAGATCCTTATTATGTTTATTTTTTTTTTTTTTAAACAGTATTTTTTATTGATGTTTAAGTGTACAGCAAAGGAAGATAAATGGAATGTTGTTTAACATTGGTAAACACTATAGTAGTATACAAATAGAACATAGTATAACAACAAAAAAAGCCAGTAGCGGACATTATCGTAATATACAGTACATTGAAATAAAGACAAGGTACAGTCTACTTAATTGGTACAATATTGTATTTCAGGAATATGTGGTTCAGTTAATTAGTTCCTAGGTATAACGGGGGATATAACACTGAGGTAGAGAGGGAAGTATTACCAGATTTCCCAGTTTCTTCTGTATTTTTTGTAGGATAAAGAGTTAATTGCTAGTGCTTTTTCGTAAGTGCTGTTTAGGTTTATTCTCTCAATGGTTTCTGAGATGTTGGGAGCTGTTAAAGATTTCCACTTGGATACAATCATGGATCTCGCTGCTAGGAGAATATGTGTGACCACTGTACGAAATGTGGGCGGGTAATTTTCTATGCCAATGTTCAGCAGTGCCAATGCTGGGTTTGGTCGTTTTATGATACCCGTACGGTTTGAAATTAAGTGGAATATTGTACCCCAGTAGCTTGTTAGGGAAGGACATTCCCACAGTACATGCATCAGATTTCCTACCTGTCCGCATTCCCTCCAGCATAAATCTGAATTTTTTGGGTCAATTTTGGCCATTCTATATGGAGTATAATACCACCTGTTTATTATTTTAAGTGTCAGTTCCCAATGGGAAGTGCAGTAAGACGCTTGGGAAATTGTGTTAAGAGCTTTTTTCCATATTTCTTGTGGGAATGTGGCACCTAATTCTCTTTCCCATTTTTCCATGGATGCGGACTTCGTGAACTCTGATGCATTTTGTAGTATGTCATAAAATAGGGATATACCCTTTGTTACGGGATTTGTATCAGTGAGGTAGCTCCATGCTTTAGGGTTTGTCTTGAGATTCTTGTATGGGTGGTGTGTTAGGAAATGCTTGATTCTCATTATTATATATGTTGTTCGGTAGGTTAAGTTATATTCATCTTTGATGGATTCTAGGTTTTTGACTGCAGATTGGTTGTAAAGTTGTGTCACTTCCTTTATCCCTGCTGAGACTAGGGGTGAGGTATCTAGCATGGGGATCATTTGTTCCAGTATCTGGATTGGTGCGTTGAATACGGTCGACATATCTTGGGTGTTGTTACTAGTGGCTAGGTACCTCCATGCCCTGATAGATGCCTGTGTTGTCAATGGAAGTGATTTAAGATCCCACTTGTTCCAGAGATCTCCAACCAGTAATCATGTCAGGTTGCCGGTTGGAGCTAGTGCTGTTTCGATTTCAACCCAGTGAGGGGTTTCTTCTACCCCAGTCCACTTTCTAATTTGGGCAAGTTGGGATGCCCAGTAATAGTTTTGTATTGATGGCAACCCAGCTCCACCTGCGTTTTTCTTTTTGGTGAGAGGGGTACTTGTACATCTCGCTCTCTTCCCTGACCAGATGAATTTGTGGAGTAGTTTTTGCATTGGTCTGATTTGTTTTATTGGGAGATGGATGCTTATGTTCCTAAATAGGTACGTTATCTGCGGCAATATAGTCATTTTATATGCTGCAAGTTTGCCTCCCCATGAAAGATTTATGCCTGAGAGTCTATTTAGTTCTTGGTTGATTTTCTTCATAAGGGGATTTATGTTGAGTGGGATCATTCTGGAGAGAGGGGATGTAATGTTAATCCCTAGGTATTTGATTCCCTTGGAAGTCCATGGAAAGGGGACCTGTTTCATAAGTTTAAGTCTGTCTGCGGGGATGACACCTATATTTAGGATTTCTGACTTAGAGGTATTCACCTTGTAGTATGAGACACTACCGAAATCTTTTAATAGATAGAACGCGGCTGGCAGGGATTTAAGAGGATTGGAGAGAATTAATATTATGTCATCCGCAAACAAGCTAATTTTATGTGATGTACTCTGGATGTGGATTCCCGTAATGTCCTCTGATGTTCTTATAGCTTCTGCTAATGATTCTATAATGAGGTTGAATATCAGGGGAGACAACGGGCAACCCTGACGTGTTCCATTAGTTATTTGGAATGGTTTAGATAGTACGCCTGACGTATAGACCTGCGCTGAGGGTTTATGGTATAGCGCCAGTATTGCGGATCTGATGCGACCTGAGAGGCCAAATTTTGTTAGAACTTGCTGCATGAATAGCCAATGTACCCTATCGAACGCCTTCTCTGCATCCAAAGTAAGGAGCAGAGAAGGCGTTCGTTTTTTTTCTGCAAAGTCAATTAAATTAATTATGCGTCTAACCGCATCTGATGTCTGTCTCCCCTCCACAAACCCTGTTTGATCTCTTTTTATTAGAGCTGGGATAAACTTCATTAGTCTTTTGGCTATGAGTTTCGCTAGGATTTTGGTGTCCGAGTTTAGCAATGATATTGGTCTAAAATGAGCTGGGGATGTTGGGTCTTTACCCGGTTTGGGAAGGGTAACTACATATGCCTTCAGCATTCCGGGGGATAGGGCAGATTTTGCAATGGCTTCATCAAATACTCGTATTAGGTGGAGTATTAGTTCTTGGTGATATAATTTGTAGTACTCATTTGGGAATCCGTCTGGTCCGGGTGACTTATTTAGTGGGAGTTGCCTGATTATGTATGTTACTTCTGGAATAGTTAGGGGTTTGTTTAAATCTTCTAATTGGTCCTGTCGGAGTTGCGGAAGATTTATCTTGGATAGGAATCTTTGGATGCCCTCTAGGGTCGGTTGGGGTGTATTGTGGTCGTCTTTCAGATTATAAAGCGCACTATAGTAATTTGCAAATTCATCTGCTATAGCTTGAGGATGTGTTATTTTTTGTGGAGTGGAGTTAGTGAATAGGTGTTGTATTCTGGCTTTAGTTTGTTTGATTTTAATCAAATTAGCTAGATGTTTTCCTGCCTTATTTGCCTGCGAATAAGTTGTCATTTTAAGTTTCCTCAGGAGTGTGTCATGTTGTTCTGCTAGTATGTCTCTAAGTTGGTTTCTTAGGGTCCCTAAGGAGTTGGATATATTTGTTGTGGTCTTTTGTTTGTTCAATGTCTCTAAGTCATGGATATCAGTAAGGATTTGTTTGATCTTGGCATTATAGGACCGCTTAGCTATGGAGCCCTGTTGAATGCAGACGCCCCTCATAAAGGCCTTATGTGCATTCCACAGAGTATCCGCATCTGGTACCGAATGTAAATTCAGTTGGAAAAAGTCCTTTAGGTTCTGGGATATGTTTTCCGCGTAAAGTGGATCCTGAAGGATCTTGGTATTACATCTCCAGATCCTGGTTCTGTCCTTCAGGGTGCCCTCCTCCACCATTATCGCTATGGGTGCGTGATCTGACCAAGTGATGTCACCAATAGTGGAGGAGGTCACCCTCTGGAGCAGCCCCAGATCTGCCACAAACATATCAATACGTGTATAAACATGGTGTCTAGGAGAGTAAAAGGAATAGTCCTTTTCTGTGCTATGCATACATCTCCAAATGTCAAATAGGTTTTCTCTGTATAATACCTGGCTGAGGGAGATCGTTTTCCCTTTGTTACCTGAGGAGGAGTCCATATGGGGGTCGCTAATCAGGTTGAAGTCTCCGCAGATCAGTAAATTACCATACCTGTTCTGAGGAAGTTTCTTGAGCAGTCTGTTAAGGAACCTGATTTGGTGGGAGTTAGGTGCATAAATATTCACCAAAGTCACAGGGAGGTCATTAATGTCACATTCTAAAATGATGAATCTTCCATCCGGGTCCAGGGAGGATGACCTCAGCTTGAAGGTGACAGTGTCCTTGATTGCCAGCATTACTCCTCTTTTCTTCTTTTGGTAGTTGGCCAAGAAGATATGTGGAAAATTTCTATGGTTACATCGGGGATGATCCTTAGCCCGGAAATGAGTTTCTTGTACGCAGATTATATCTGCTTTCGATGATGTTGCTTCTCTCCATAATGAATATCTCTTGGCCGGGTTGTTGAGCCCGTTTGCGTTGAGTGATAAAAATTTAATGGTCATTGAGGGGTGGGGGTATAATCAGCTCTTGCATCCTGATACTTATATGCCGTTCAAGTCTGTAGTACTGTGCTTTGGGTATTAAACTCGATAATGCCGCAAAAGAACAATGTAACAGGAAAATATAAAACAAAAAAATATAAAAAGAGGACCTCAAACATGGTCCGTTAACAGGATAGACTGTTGTAAGGCAGGTGTTGGGGGCCACTGGATAGTCCGGTTATCCTTGGCCTGGAACTGGTTGCAAGATTACTTGGGAAGTGTTTATCCGGTATTTCCGTTCATCAGCTTTTTCTTTGCAGATCTCTTCCTGGAGACCGTTTGCCATTCTCTTTCAAGGAGGGCAGGAGGAGCAGAAGGTAGAGGTGTTGTAGTATTCCCTGGGAGTATTCCCCATTGTTGCAGTAGTTTGATACCTTCATCTAATTCTGTCACTGAGGAGTTGCTGCCGTTGTGAGTGATCAGTAGAGTGGCAGGGTACTTCCATTTGTGTGGGATTTGGTGGTTTCTGAGGGCTTTGGTTAATGTCGCTAAGTTTTTGCGTCGCAGCATGGTATATCTGGACAGGTCTGGAAGCATCTGTAAGTTGGCATGTTCTCCCGTTAGGGTATTTGCTTTCCTGAAAGCTGAAAGTATTGTTTCTTTTGATTGATAAAAGTGCATTTTTAGTATAACATCTCTTGGCATATCTGCAGCTATAAATGCTGGTTTGGGTAATCTGTGGATCCTGTCGATCGTCAATTCTAAAGTGGACATTGAGGGGAGTAGCTTGGTAAAGATGTCTGTGACATAGGATTGTAGTTGTGGTTGTTGAACAGACTCCGGAATTCCCCTTAGTTTAATATTGGACCTTCTAGACCTGTCCTCCAGATCTGCGATTTTGGATTTGAGCCATTCAATGTCATCTGTGTGGCTGTCATGGGCATCAACCATTGTATTAAAGGATGTTACATAGCTTTCCATATTCTGTTCAATGGATGATACTCTGTCTCCTATTTCCTGTAAGTCCCTGGAAAACTGTTTAATACACTCTTTGAGATCCGTTTGTAAAGAGGATCTCAGCGACAGTAGCATACTTTTAAGAGTATTGTCCGAGATGGGCTGGCCCGTGGTTGGGAACAGGGATATGGGGTCCGCCGCTACGGCCGTACTCGAGGCCGGGGATTTGTTGTGGCCTAGCTCCATACCCGCTTCCTGGCCATCCTCCTGCTCCCTGCGGGGTTTATTTTTAACAGGACTCCTCGTTGAGGGTGATGAGGAGCCCGAAGAGTCCCCACTGTCTGGGTTTCCTACCTGTGGGTCAGAGAGAGATCTGCCTCCAGTGCTGGTGGAGTTGAGATGGTGCGAGCGCGTGACTCCGCCATCTTGCTGCAGTCTTCTGCCCGCCGGCTGGAAGAAGCTTGCCAGTTTATGGACTTGGGTCTGGTGTTTTTTCTTGCGGGTCATCCCTCCAGACTCCTGATCGCTTCTGTAATCAGTGGATCTAGTTGTATCGTACTAGTGTACCGGATCGTTGCTCTGTTCCGGGTGGCCTTGCAGAGCTCCTACTTCATGCAGCCATCCGCTCCGCAGGTCGCCACGCCCCCCTTATTCATTATTTTACAATACTTGTACCTGGCATTCTCTGTTGCAGTTCACACATATCTGGTCACGCCAGTTGCTGACAAATTACCTAATGAAGAGAATACAGTATCTTTAATACCACTAAAGTAAAATATATCTACACTCATACTACTTTTACTTGTAATATCTCAGGCTGGGGACTCCTCCAGCAGGACAAGAAGACTGGCTGCTCCAGGCCATAGACCATGTATGTGCATCTCAGCCACCTACTGGGCACACCTTCCCAGGGATGAAGTCCCATAAATATTCAGACTGCCCATTTGAATTTCCAGTTCACTGTGTTCTAGAAAAATTTAGAATGCAGGTGGGAATAATCAAACCTGCAGCCTGTGAAACACATAACAGCCCTAAGCAATCAACAACTGCTTCACTGATTACAGAGGAGCCTAAAATAACTACATTTGCTTAACATACTTGTAACCTAAACTCCATTAGTCCTTTACATTTTTTCCTGAAGTTTATTGGGTATGAGATACAAATGGTTCAAAGTAGTGACAAAAATACAATGTAAACTGTCAATGTGCATTGAGCCAATACACAATGTGGTAAGATCCAATTATGCCTAAGACGAAGAAGAAATGCAAAAAATGGGTTAGAGTTGTTTGTTGACGCAATTACCCCTACAATATTAGCTGTATGATAGAGATATGTGAAAAATGGGGCTTATGTGGAACCAGTGCATGAACAAGCATTGGTCATGAATATCTAGCATGGGGCCTTCAGCCATCTAGTAGGAGCACTTCATTGAAATATTCATATTTGGTATGTCAATCTGTTGCCAATACCACACATTGCTCTGTGAGCACTTCAGAGTCTAAGTTTAGATGCATATGACCTCTTAAACCTTTATATATTTTATTGATACTTCAAAAAGAAAAGAAAAAATCAGAAGATCATTAGCACTGGAAATTTTTAATTTAGTGTACAGCAGACGTAGAATAGAGAGAAAAGCAGGACATTGGTGTATTAAATGTCACAGTGATGTATAAAACCAGCAGATGTTAATAATGAACTATATTATATTCCACATGAATAAAGAGAGGGACGAGGTGACTTCGTGTCTTGTAGGCGAGAGCTGATTATTGAGTTAATATGAAGCAATTTAGGCAGCTGGCTGTACAAGTGATTGAAACAGCTCCAGCCCAGTTCAAAGATAATTCCGGACAGAAGGACAGTGATCTGGTTACACAAATTAGCCACCTGAATGAATTGATTATGCCTTTATTGTCTGGAAGACTGCTAGCTCACAGGCAACATGCAGGTTGACCTGATGTTGCCTGAAAACAGTTTTATTTGGTTTATATAGATGAATGAACAGTAGGCCAATTTGTAGATGAATGGTACAAAAAGTATTGCCAGTTTGCCACTATCATTTAAAACATATTTTAAAATGATGACATCACCTCTGTGATTTCTACATTACATCTTTTATTCATTTTAAGTGCTTCCGAACCGCCCACCGCACATTTACTGCGGCAGGGCAGCCCGGCTGCGCGAAACAATGTACGATGGCCGCTGGGACCTGCTGATCATTTGCTGGAGAGGCAGAACAGCGGTCTGCCTATATAAACAAGGCAGATCACCATTCTGTCAGAGAGGAAGACTAATCAGGAACACAGATTTCTCTCTCTCTCCAGTTAAACCATCCTCCACACAGTTAGAAAGCATTCCCTAGGAGCACACTTAAAGTGGAGTTTCACCCACATTTTTCACTCCTCACCATGCAGCACTAATGTGCATCCTTAAAATGATTTGGCAATGTATTATTTTTTCTGTTCACTTGCCTGATTTATGCCTATATCTAATTTCACTTCCTATTTTAAGGGCCACAAAGCCGTGCGTCATTTCCGACTTTGTATTGGCTCCTGGGAGATCTTGGTCAGCTTGGCACGGCACTGTTCCCATAACAGTTAACATTGGCATCTATGGGAAATCTTGGTTACTGGAGCCATGCCATGTCAAGCTGACCAAGATTTCACAGCACATGTGCGGGATCGGCAGGTGTATGCTGGGTAGCTTTAACGGTAACTATCTGTAGCACTGCCCCCTTGAGGGTTGCTTAGAATCACTTGTTCATCTGCACCGCCCTGACCCTCTGAACCCTCCAGCCCACCTGATACTCTAGGTTCAGGCATTTTTGCAGGCACCTGTAAATGACACTCCAACACAAGTTAGATAAAATATCCTCTTAGGTTTTACTGGAACAAAGAAACATGGATAGGGGGACATTGATCAACTTAGTCATGGATAATAGCCAAGACTCAGGTGAGAAATCCCAAACAGTTTAATTACAGTGCAGAATCATTGATGTAGAATAATATATATATATATATATATATATAAATATATATATATATATATATATATATATATATATACATATATATATATATATATATATATATATTTATATATATACATACATACATACACACACACACACAGTATCTCACAAAAGTGAGTACACCACTCACATTTTTGTAAATATTTTATTATATATTTTCATGTGACAACACTGAAGAAATGACACTTTGATACAATGTAAAGTAGTGAGTGCACAGCTTGTATAACTGTAAATTTACTGTACCTCAAAGTAACTCAACACACAGCCATTAATGTCTAAACCCTGGCAACAAAAGTGAGCACACCCCTAATTGAAAATGTCCAAATTGGGCCCAAAGTGTCAATATTTTGTGTGGCCACCTTTATTTTCAAGCACTGCCTTAACCCTCTTGGGCATGGTTGTCCGAAACTGGTGTGACCAGAAATGTGTGGACTGCACAGAAAATACCAAACACAAGTGTAAATGAAAATAAAAGGATTTATTATAAGACAAGTAACAGTGAATTAAAACGCACAACCAAACAGCAAACGGTATAGCCAACCAAAAGGCACAGAGCTCGTGAACTACATAACTGTGTAAAAGGGAATGTCCAAACCATAAACTTTAAGCCAGACCAGGGTCATACACGGGAGATCAGTCAGAGAGAACCGGGAGTAGGACAAGACAGGATTCAGGGTACAGGCTTTAGGTCTCAGGATGCAGGTCTCCGAGGCACAAGGAAGCAATACCAAGGCGTGCTAAAACAGCACTCCCAGGTTTAAATACACTTCCTGCAAACAGTCTCAGGTGATGCCAGATTGCAGGAGATGTCAGGTCCTGACTTGCGAGAGACACCAGCTGGTGGGCACTGGAACTGCTCAGCCTCCAACTGCTAAGGGACACCCGCTGGTGGACACCAGAACTGCGGCCCATAGGTCTGGGGGCTACAGTGCCACCAACAGGTGAAACCATTCCTAACAGTACCCCCCCCCCCTCGAAGGAGCGACCTCCGGACGCTAAAACCAGCCATAGCAGAAAGAGTCCCGAACGACAGTGTCTCATGAGTCCAAGGCATGCCGGGTTCCAGATCAGAGGCCCTGCTGCCAGGATCCAGAAAGAAGCCAGGTATTCCATCGCCTGGGTCTGGTAACAGGTTAGGTACCCCAACACTGGGGTACCATGGGTCATTCACAAACTTAGGCATCTCTGGCTGGCCAGCGGGCACAGGATCAGCAGACTGGACAGTGGGCACAGGATCAGCAGGCTGGACAGCGGGCATAAGAAAAGCAGGCTGGACAGCGGGCACAAGAACAGCAGGTATCAGAACAGCAGGCTGGGAATCAGGAACCAGATCATCAGACTGGACAGCGGGCACCGGTACATCAGGCTGGACAGCGGGCACAGGAACATCAGGCTGGACGGTGGGCGCCAAAAACGCAGGTTGGACAGCGGACACAGGATCAACGGGCACCGGGTCATCAGCATGGGATCAGCGGGAACCGGGTCATCAGGCACAGGATCAGCGGACATCAAGTCATCAGGCACAGGATCAGCGGGCACTGGACTATCAGGCACAGGATCAGCGGGCACCGGGTCATCAAGCACAGGATCAGCGGGCACCGGGTCATCAGACTGGAATTGATCGGCTGGTGTGGAAGCAGACTGGAACAGATCGGCTGGCGTGGAAGCAGACTGGAACAGATCGGCTGGCGTGGAAGCAAACTGGAATAGATCGGCTGGTGTGGAAGCAGATTGGAACAGATTTGCTGGTGTAGAGACGGGCTTGAGCAGGTTGGCTGGTGTGAAGGCAGACTGGGATGGATCGGCTAGTGTGGAGGCAGACTGGAACAGATCAGCCGGTGTAGAAGCAGATTGGAACAGATCAGCTGGTGTAGAAGCAGACTGGAACAGATCAGCTGGTGTAGAAGCAGACTGGAACAGATCAGCTGGTGTAGAAGCAGACTGGAACAGATCGACTGTTGTGAAGGCAGATTGGAACAGATTGGCTGGTGTAGAGGCAGGACTGGAAATTGGCTGAATTGTGCTGATTGGAAAAAACTTCTGTTTCTTTTTAGGTTTAACCACTGAAGTTGTGTACATGGCTGCAGGGCTGTAAGTAGTGGACGCAGCCGATGGAAGAGTATGGCTGGAGTATGGTAAAAATGAGGGAGCGGTCGCTAAGGGGGATCTTTGGGGACGTAAAGATAAGGAAAATCAGCCGGCAACTCCGTAATCCTCTGATGATTTGTTCATATAGACCACACCAGTGAGTACAAAAATAGAAATGGCAGACTAGTTTCGGCAAACAAGCCTTGATCACTGCACACAAGTGAATGTAAAATTAACATACATATAAAGAGAGTTAACATGACCATTGCTGCCTCTTCCGCTTCTGATTGGTTAAATGCTCGATTGAATAATTGACAATTCATTGCTATTCAGGCACAGAAGGGAAAACAAATCTAAATATCTGGGAGACAAGTGAAAACAATACACAAATATAAGCAGATGTAAAAATACAGATAGATACATTGGAACAAAAATGCAAGATAGTGCAAGAAAAATTGCGGTATGATTCTGATGCAGCCAAAAGAAAAAAAGGAAAGAAAAGGGTCCTGCACAATTTAGTTGCGGATTTGGTTCGTTTTGAGACAGAACAGTGGCTCAAGCCGCACTGCTGAAGAATTGCAGGTGATTTGAGCGGGTATGCGGTACGATTTCTTTACAAGATCACAAACAGTTCCTGCACTCAGCCCTGGTTCACACTGATGCGAAGCGGAAGATGCAGTGAGTCCTGTGAATTTCCTGCACCGCATTGCAATCGCACAACATTAGAGTTGAGCGAACCTCTGGAAGTTTGGGTTCTGCTGGTCCAGCCGAACTTCGGGACAAAGTCCGGGTTCGGGTCCGGACAGAACCCGAACGTTCGCACGGACCCCGAACCCCATTGAAATCAATGGGGACCCGAACCAAGCCCAAGACAGGCCTGGGCTTGGGCCTGAAACAGGGCTTCAAGCCGACCTGGTCGTCTTGGGTTTGAAGGTCTCCAAGCGAGTTGAGATTACAACACGCTAACGTTACGCCACGTCCTTTAAGTGTCCTGAGTGACGTAGAAGGCGAAGCGTAGTCACACTTGGTCCCGACTCACGTCCTTGACAAACACTAGAACATTTCTTTAGCATGGCGTATGGGCGAGTTTAGTGGACGTTAAGAAGTCGTCACGCCGAACTCGGTGACAAGACAGAGTTTTGCTTGGTTTAGGCGTTGATTTAACACGTCCTGGGAAAAGAAAGGAAAAAAAGAAAACCGACGTAGTCTTAGTA
>BLSH010281644.1:130672-142862 GCA_018402905.1 Glandirana rugosa | reverse complement strand
CCCACCGCACATTTACTGCGGCAGGGCAGCCCGGCTGCGCGAAACAATGTACGATGGCCGCTGGGACCTGCTGATCATTTGCTGGAGAGGCAGAACAGCGGTCTGCCTATATAAACAAGGCAGATCACCATTCTGTCAGAGAGGAAGACTAATCAGGAACACAGATTTCTCTCTCTCTCCAGTTAAACCATCCTCCACACAGTTAGAAAGCATTCCCTAGGAGCACACTTAAAGTGGAGTTTCACCCACATTTTTCACTCCTCACCATGCAGCACTAATGTGCATCCTTAAAATGATTTGGCAATGTATTATTTTTTCTGTTCACTTGCCTGATTTATGCCTATATCTAATTTCACTTCCTATTTTAAGGGCCACAAAGCCGTGCGTCATTTCCGACTTTGTATTGGCTCCTGGGAGATCTTGGCCAGCTTGGCACGGCACTGTACCCATAACAGTTAACATTGGCGTCTATGGAAAATCTTGGTCAGATTGGCATGGCACTGCTCCTGTAACATTTAACATTGGCTTCTATGGGAAATCTTGGTCAGCTTGACATGGCGCTGCTCCAGTGCCATGCCAAGCTGACCAAGATTTTCCATAGAAGCCAATGTTAAATGTTACTGGAGCCATGCCATGTCAAGCTGACCAAGATTGCACCGCACATGTGCGCGATCGGCAGGTGCATGCTGGGTAGCTTTAATGGTAACTATCTATAGCACTGCCCCCTTGAGGGTTGCTTAGAATCACTTGTTCATCTGCACCGCCCTGACCCTCTGAACCCTCCAGCCCACCTAATACTCTAGGTTCAGACATTTTTGCAGGCACCTGTAAATGACACTCCAACACAAGTTAGATAAAATATCCTCTTAGGTTTTACTGGAACAAAGAAACATGGATAGGGGGATATTGATCAACTGAGTCATGGATAACAGCCAAGAATCAGGTGAGAAATCCCAAACAGTTTAATTACAGTGCAGAATCACTGATGTAGAATAATTATATATATATATATATATATATATATATATATATATATATATATATATATATATACACATACATATACACACACACACACACACACACACACACACACACACACACACAGTATCTCACAAAAGTGATTACACCCCTCACATTTTTGTAAGTATATTATATATTTTCATGTGACAACACTGAAGAAATTACACTTTAATACAATGTAAAGTAGTGAGTGCACAGCTTGTATAACTGTAAATTTGCTGTCCCTCAAAGCAACTCAACACACAGCTATTAATGTCTAAACCCTGGCAACAAAAGTGAGCACACCCCTAATTGAAAATGTCCAAATTGGGCCCAAAGTGTCAATATTTTGTGTGGCCACCTTTATTTTCAAGCATTGCCTTAACCCTCTTGGGCATGGTTGTCCGAAACTGGTGTGACCAGAAATGTGTGGACTGCACAGAAAATACGAAACACAAGTGTAAATTAAAATAAGAGGATTTATTATAAGACAAGTAACAGTAAATTAAAACGCACAACCAAACAGTAAACGGTATAGCCAACCAAAAGGCACAGAGTTAGTGAACTACATAACTGTGTAAAAGGGAATGTCCAAACCATAAACTTTAAGCCAGACCAGGGTCATACACGGGAGATCAGTCAGAGAGAACTGGGAGTAGGACAAGACAGGATTCAGGGTACAGGCTTTAGGTCTCAGGATGCAGGTCTCCGAGGCACAAGGAAGCAATACCAAGGCGAGCTAAAACAGCACTCCCAGGTTTAAATACACTCCCTGCAAACAGTCTCAGGTGATGCCAGATTGCAGGAGATGATGTCAGGTCCTGACTGCCGAGAGACACCAACTGGTGGGCACTGAAACTGCTCAGCCTCCAACTGCTAAGGGACACCCGCTGGTGGACACCAGAACTGCGGCCCATAGGTCTGGGGGCTACAGTGCCACCAACAGGTGAAACCGTTCCTAACAGTACCCCCCTCGAAGGAGCGACCTCCGGACGCTCCAACCAGCCATAGCAGAAAGAGTCCCGAACCACAGTGTCTCATGAGTCCAAGGAATGCTGGGTTCCAGATCAGAGGCCCTGCTGCCAGGATCCAGAAAGAAGCCAGGTATTCCACCGCCTGGGTCTGGTAACAGGTTAGGTACCCCAACACTGGGGTACCATGGGTCGTTCACAAACTTAGGCACATCTGGCTGGCCAGCGGGCACAGGATCAGCAGGCTGGACAGCGGGCATAAGAACAGCAGGCTGGACAGTGGGCACAAGAACAGCAGGTATCAGAACAGCAGGCTGGTAATCAGGAACCAGATCATCAGACTGGACAGCGGGCACCAGTACATCAGGCGGGACAGCGGGCACCGGAACATCAGGCTGGATGGTGGGCGCCAAAAATGCAGGCTGGACAGCGGCACAGGATCAGCGGGCACCGGGTCATCAGCATGGGATCAGCGGGAACCGAGTCATCAGGCACAGGATCAGCGGACATCAGGCACAGGATCAGCGGGCACTGGGCCATCAGGCACAGGATCAGCGGGCACCGGGTCATCAGGCACAGGATCAGCAGGCACTGGGTCATCAGACTGGAACTGATCGGCTGGTGTGGAAGCAGACTGGAACAGATCAGCTGGCGTGGAAGCAGACTGGAACAGATTGGCTGGTGTGGAAGCAGATTGGAACAGATTGTCTGGTGTAGAGACGGGCTTGAGCAGGTTGGCTGGTGTGAAGGCAGACTGGAACAGATCAGCTGGTGTAGAGGCAGACTGGAACAGATCAGCTGGTGTAGAAGCAGACTGGAACAGATCAGCTGGTGTAGAAGCAGACTGGAACAGATCAGCTGGTGTAGAAGCAGACTGGAACAGATCAGCTGATGTAGAAGCAGACTGGAACAGATCGACTGTTGTGAAGGCAGATTGGAACAGATTGGCTGGTGTAGAGGCAGGACTGGAAATTGGCTGAATTGTGCTGATTGGAAAAAAACTTCTGTTTCTTTTTAGGTTTAACCACTGAAGTTCTGTATGTGGCTGCAGGGCTGTAAGTAGTGGACGCAGCCGATGGAAGAGTATGGCTGGAGTATGGTAAAAATGAGGGAGCGGTCGCTAAGGGGGATCTTTGGGGACGTAAAGATAAGGAAAAACAGCCGGAAACTCCGTAATCCTCTGATGATTTATTCATATAGACCACACCAGTGAGTACAAAAATAGAAATGGCAGACTAGTTTCGGCAAACAAGCCTTGATCACTGCACACAAGTGAATGTAAAATTAACATACATATAAAGAGTTAACATGACCATTGCTGCCTCTCTCCGCTTCTGATTGGTTAAATGCTTGATTGAATAATTGACAATTCATTGCTATTCAGGCACAGAAGGGAAAACAAATCGAAATCTCTGGGAGACAAGTGAAAACAATACACAAATATAAGCAGATGTAAAAATACAGATCGATACATTGGAACAAAAATGCAAGATAGTGCAAGAAAAATTGCGGTATGATTCTGATGCAGCTAAAAGAAAAAAGGAAAGAAAAGGGTCCTGCACAATTTAGTTGCGGATTTGGTTCGTTTTGAGACAGAATAATGGCTCAAGCCGCACTGCTGAAGAATTGCAGGTGATTTGAGCGGGCATGCGGTACGATTTCTTTACAAGATCGCAAACGGTTCCTGCACTCAGCCCTGGTTCACACTGATGTGAAGCGGGAGATGCAGTGAGTCCTGTGAATTTCCCGCACCGCATTGCAATCGCACAGCATTCATGCAATCTGCTGCGGCTGTCAATGCTAGATTAATGACTTGCAATTTTCTGCAATTTTTTTTTTTTGCATCTCCATGCGTTTTTGTTTTTTTTCTTGCACTATCTTGCATTTTTGTTCCAATGTATCTATCTGTATTTTTACATCTGCTTATATTTGTGTATTGTTTTCACTTGTCTCCCAGAAATTTAGATTTGTTTTCCCTTCTGTGCCTGAATAGCAATGAATTGTCAATTATTCAATCAAGCATTTAACCAATCAGAAGCAGAGGGAGGCAGCAATGGTCATGTTAACTCTTTATATGTATGTTCATTTTGCATTCACTTGTGTGCAGTGATCAAGGCTTGTTTGCCGAAACTAGTCTGCCATTTCTATTTTTGTACTCACTGGTGTGGTCTATATGAATGAATCATCAGAGGATTACGGAGTTGCCGGCTGTTTTTCCTTATCTTTGAATACTATTATGTATGGTGTGTGGGAACACATCACAGCGCAGACACCCTGGCTACCACTTTCAGTTCGGATTTTCTGTTCCACTGTGCAGAGCGTTGCAACCACATTGCTTGGGATCTTTGGGGACTTGTAAGCAGTGAAGAAGAGGTAGATGGGTTAAAGCCAGGGTAGATGCAGCAGGTGGAAGCGGGGTACTGAGATTTGGTTGGTAGCAGAGTATATTGAGCTGTGACTGTGTTTGCTGTAGGTGAAGGAGAGAGAGAGACCTCTGAACAAACTGGTGGCTAGTGGATGGATGCATGTCAACAGATACTGAGGAGGACAGATCCGACCAAGCTTGGAGTAAAGGCTAAACAAATGTCAATTTGCACTCTCCTCGTCTGACTAAAGAGTGTACTGCGTTGATACAATATAATAGAGCCTTTTGTGAAAATGCAGAGTAATGTTCCAAAAAATAACTTTTATCGTCTTCTAAGAGCCAGACAAGCGACACCACCTGACAGACATCAAAGGGAGATTTATAATCATCACCGCCAGTAGGAGTACTTGACAAAGTAAACTCTGCACACACCTGAATCAAAGGCTGAACTTCTCCAAATGTCATACTGCCCTGATCAACTAGGGAATGAGCAATATGTATACATTCTAATAGCTGGTCACTGGTCCACTGCTTTAATGTCTGGCGTCAATAGTCACGATTCTCTGTCAGCAGCAGAGAAAAATAAATAACCTCCTCCGAATGCATGTTGCCACAACCAGCAAAACAAAGATTGCTTTTCTGTGCAGCCACTTCTGGTCAGGACTGGCCTTGGTATTATGTCAGAAACTGGTGTGACCAGAAATGTGTGGACTGCACAGAAAATACCAAACACAAGTGTAAATGAAAATAAGAGGATTTATTATAAGACAAGTAACAGTGATTTAAAATGCACAACTAAACAGTAAACGGTAAAGCCAACCAAAAGGCACAGAGCTTGTGAACCACATAACTGTGTAAAAGGGAATGTCCAAACCATAAACTTTAAGCCAGGCCAGGGTTATACAAGGGAGATCAGTCAGATGGAACCAAGAGTATGACAAGACAGGATTCAGGGTTCAGGGTTCAGGCTTTGGGTTTCAGGATGCAGGTCTCCGAGGCACAAGGAAGCAATACCAAGTCCAGCTATCACAGCACTCCCCGGTCTAAATACACCTCCTGCAAACAGTCTCAGGTGATGCCAGATTGCAGGAGATGATGTCAGGTCCTGACAGCCGAGAGACACCTGCTGGTGGACACTGGAACTGCTCAGCCTCCGACTGCTAAGGGACACCCGCTGGTAGACACCGGATCTGCGGCCTATAGGTCTGGGGGCTACAGTGCCACCAACAGGTGAAACCGTTCCTAACAATGGGGTTCACCAGAGCTTCACAGGTTGTCACTGGAGTCCTCTTCCACTCCTCCATGACAACATCACAGAGCTGGTGGATGTTAGAGACCTCTTCCACCTTTTGTTTAAGGATGCCCCACAGATGCTCAATAGGCTTTAGGTCTGAAGACATGCTTGGCCAGTTTATTACCTTTACCCACAGCTTCTTTAGCAAGGCAGTGATCGTATTGGTGGTGTGTTTGGGATCCTTATAATGTTGGAACACTGCCCTGTGGTCCAGTCTCCGAAGGTGCTGGCAGCACTCATGCAGTCCCTGATCATGACACTCCCACCACCATGCTTGACTGTAGGCAAGCCACACTTGTCTTTGTACTCCTCACCTGGTTGCTGCCACACACACTTGACACCATCTGAACCAAATATGTTTATCTTCATCTCATCAGACCACAGAACATGGTTCCTGTAATCCATGTATTTAGTCTGCTTGCCTTCAGCAAATTGTTTTTAGGCTTTCTTGTGCATCATGTTTACAAGAGGCTTCCTTCTGGGATGACAGCCATGCAGACAAATTTGATGCAGTGTACAGTGTATAGTCTGAGCACTGACAGGCTGACCCCCCACCCCTTCAGCCTCTGCAGCAATGGTGGCAGCACTCATATGTCTATTTCCCAAAGACAACCTCTGGATATGAAGCTGAGAACGAGAACTTAACTGCTTTGGTCGACCATGGCGAGGCCTGTTCTGAGTGGAACCTGTCCTGTTAAACCGCTCTATGGTCTTGGCCACCATGCTGCAGCTCAGTTTCAGGGTATTGGCAATCTTCTTATAGCCTAGGCCATCTTTATGTAGAGCAACAATTCTTTTTTTCAGATCCTCAGAGAGTTCTTTGCCATGAGGTGCCAGATTGAACTTCCAGTGACCATTATGAGAGAATGAGAGTAATAACACCAAATTTAACACACCTGCTCCCCATTCACACCTGAGACCTTGTAACACTAATGAGTCACATGATACCGGGAGGGAAAATGGCTAATTGGGCCCAATTTGGACATTTTCACTTAGGGGTGTACCCACATTTCTTGCCAGCGTTTCAGACATTCATGGCTGTGTGTTGAGTTATTTTGAGGGGACAGCAAATGTACTCTGTTATACAAGCTGTACACTCACTACTTTACATTGTAGCAAAGTGTCATTTCTTCAGTGTTGTCACGTGAAAAGATATAATAAAATATTTACAAAAATGTGAGGGATGTACTCACTTTTGTGACATATTGTGTATATATATATACCTACCACGCGGGCCTGCGCGCGCCGGTGCGTGCATGTGCACGCGCGTATGCACCGGCACGGTCTCCCAGTGCCATTTAAGCTGATAGCACCTTGCAAGCGGTGCTGTCCGTTCTACAGCGTTACCGTGCTCCATAGTGACCCATTCTGAGTTTTCCTGTTTACCTGTGACCCAGCCTGATCCTGTATCTGCTTGATCTCTGCCTGCACTGACCCCCAGCTTGCCTACGACCACTCTCCTGTCTGATCCCTGTGTACCTCAGCCTTTCTGCCTGTTAACGACCCTGCCTGCACCCGACCATCCGACTGCCTGCTCCTCCTGTACTGCTTTCCCCGCATGTTATTGACCTGGCCTGCATCACTACTCTTTAGTCTAGCACGGACTTCTGGATGACATCTTACCATCATCTGTGTCCAATCCAGCCCTCCTGCCCCCCTGTGCTCCAGTGCTCCCTGTCTGCTCTAGAAGGGGTTATGGAATCAGGGCCGTAAGAGAGGTTACCTACTGCATAAGTCAGACTCTACCATCAGGTACGTGACATCAACGGACAGCCAGGTCGAGTCTGCGCAGGGGCCCTCTCCTATGGAGGATCTGAGTGTGCACTTAGCCAGGCTCACCCAAGCAGTGAAGGACTTACAAGGAGAGTAAACCCGTTTGGAAAACAGAGTCCTGGAACTCACTTTGCCAGCTCCTTTCAGCGCCAGCCAGCCAGCCAGATGCCCACACCCCGGTCACCTTGCCTAGTGAACCCGAGGTACCTTTTCCCGAGCGGTTCACGGGGGACCCGCCGGAAATTTCGGGCATTTCGCAATGCATGCGAGTTGTATTTCCTCCTGCAACCCTGCACCTTCTCTCTAGAGGCCACCAAAGTGGGACTGGTCATCTTGCTTATACTGGATGAACCTCAAGCCTGGGCTCACCAGCTGCTGGAACAAAAAGGCTCCTGAAACCACCAACCTCATACTTTTCTTTCAGTCCATGGCTCAGCTGTACGAGGATTCCCATCAGGTTGCCATGGCAGAGGCTGCCCTCCACGTACTCCAGCAAGGCCGCCGTACGGCGGAAGACTACGTAGCAGAGTTACGGTGCTGCAGCGCAGGTACATCCTGGAATGATGCAGTGCTATGTCATCATTTCAGACTGGGGCTCTCTGAGCCGCTCAAAGACGAGCTGGCCCGTGTGGGTGTCCCGCGGACTCTGGATGCCCTGATCAACCTGGCCATCCAGGTCGACCGACGTCTGCGGGATCGTAGAGCCGAAGAAGCTGCAAGATCTGCACGACCTGCCAAGATGGAACCCGGACCTCTACGTCCCTCACTCTCTCCGGAAGAGAGACTCAGACGCCTGACCCATAACCTCTGCCTCTATTGCGGAGGTCCTGGACATCTCGTCAGGTCCTGTCCGGTAAAATATGGGAAGGGGCTCCACGCTATCCCAGAAGGACTCTTATCCCTACCCGACTTTTCTAACCACCTTGTTCTGCTTCTTCATCTCCAGCTCCCTGATGGGAATATCCAGGTCCCAGCTATCCTGGACTCCGGAGCCTGTAGCTGCTTCGTTGACCTGGCCTTTGCAGCTCAACACCAGATCCCCCTCAAGCCTAAGACCCATCGGATGGCCATCCGCTTGGCTGATGGGTCCACCATTAAATCCGGAGCAGTCACCCATGAGATGGTTCCTCTTCTTGCCGGGACAACGGGCAGACATTCGGAACATATGTTGTTGGACACCATCACGTCCCCTCTTTTCCCGGTCATTCTGGGCCTGCCATGGCTCCGGGCACACTGTGACACCATTGATTGGTCCACTGGAGAAGTTCAGTTTCCCTCCTCCTACTGCCAATGCAACTGCCTACCGTTGGCTCCAGAATCTCCTTCTTCGGTGCTTTGTCTGAACTCTGACTCTGATCCAGAAACCCGTCTCGGTGTTCCTTCTGTCTACCATGAGTTTCTGGATGTGTTCAGAAAGAAAGGGGCAGATGAACTCCCACCTCATAGGTCGTATGACTGCCCTATAGAACTGCTACCTGGGGCAGAAGTAACTTTTGACCGAATCTACCCGCTCTCTGAGTTGGAACTGAAAGCCCTCAAGGCTTAACTTGACGATAACCTTAAAAAAAGGTTCCATTCGGCCCTCTACATCACCTTCAGGGGCTGGACTATTCTTCGTAGAGAAGAAAGACCACTCTCTCAGACCCTGAATAGGGACCTTAATAAGATCACGGTTAAAAACCGGTACCCCTTGCCACTGGTCCCTGAACTATTTCAAAGACTTGGAACAGCCGCTGTATTCACCAAACTGGACCTTCGCGGAGTCTATAATCTCATTCGCATCTGAGAGGGTGACGAATGGAAGACCACTTTCCGGACAAGCTTCGGTCTCTATGAATCCTTAGTGATGCCCTTCGGGCTCTGTAATGCTCCAGCTACATTCCAGCACCTGGTGAATGATGTGTTTCGTGACTACCTGGACCAGTTTGTCATCATTTACCTCAATGACATCTTCATCTTTTCGGCCTCTCTGGAAGAATACCGCAGGCACGTCGGGTGTGCCTTACAATGCCTACGTCAGCATGGACTCTATGCTAAGGCCGAAAAGTGTGCCTTTGAGTGCTCCAGCATCTCGTTCCTGGGCTTCAACATTTCGGTCACCGGAGTCACCATGGATCTTCAGAAAGTCTCTGCAATCATGGATTGGCCAGTTCCTGTTGACAGGAAAGGGGTCCAACGGTTTGTAGGCTTTGCCAACTTCTACGGGAAGTTTATTAAGGGGTTTCCTGCTGTGATCTCCCCGATTACACAACTTACTTAACAAGGCTCCCACTTCCACTGGTCTCCCGAGGCCCAAATGGCCTTTCTGAAGCTCAACTATTTACTGCTGCACCTGTTCTAAAGCATCCAGATTCAGCTCTGCCTTACATCCTGGAGGTGGATGCTTTGGAGACTGCAGTGGGAGCAGTTCTATCCCAGAGACGAGGGCCAAAAGCTTCACTACACCTCATCGCCTTTTTCTCCCACAAGCTTACAGCGCCAGAGGAAAATTACGATGTGGGGGACCGGGAACTTCTGGCGATCAAGTCCGCCCTGGAGGAATGGCGGTATCTACTGGAGGGAGCTCTACATCCTGTCATGGTCTTCACCGACCATAAGAACTTAGAGTACCTGCACACAGCTAAAAGGCTGAAGCCCCACCAGGCACGATGGGCCCTGTTTTTCCTCCCGCTTTCAGT
Organism: Glandirana rugosa; assembly: GCA_018402905.1. NCBI lineage: Eukaryota > Metazoa > Chordata > Amphibia > Anura > Ranidae > Glandirana > Glandirana rugosa. The sequence goes on along the minus strand of BLSH010281644.1, from coordinate 132,779 downwards.
TTCATATTACTCACAGGCCGAAGAATGTAAAGCCGGACACTCTGTCCAGGATGTTCAGCGAGCCTGGCGACTCCATGCCACCGGATACCATCCTCCCATCCCAGAGCTTCTTGTTGATGCAGGAAGATCTGCTGTCTCGGCTTAAACGATCCCTGGCTGGATCAACTATGTCCCCTGACCCTAGACTGGCAATGAAAGATGGACTGTGGTGGTTCCAAGACAAACTCTACATCCCAGAGGAGCAACGTCTAACAGTCTTGGAACTCTGCCATGACCACCAATTGGCTGGGCACTTTGATGCGCTCCTTTTGGTGGCCTCTGCTGACAAGGGCTGTAGGAAGTAAGTCATCGCCTGTCCGGTCTGTGCCCAACACAAGACCGGCTGGGCTAAAGCATGGGGTCTGTTGAACCCGCTCCCCATTCCTGAACAGCCATGGTCACACATATCAATAGATTTCATAATGGAGTTACCCCCATCTGAAGGATTTAATTCCATCTTTGTAATTGTGGATCGCTTTACTAAAATGGCTCAGTTCATCCCGATGAAAGGCACTCCCACTGCAACCGAGACCACAGGGACATTTATCAAGGAAGTGGTCCGCCTTCACGGGGTCCCTGTCAACATTGTCTCGGATCGTGGGGTGCAGTTCACCTCCCGGGTCTAGAAAGCCTTGTGTTCAACACTAAACATCGAACTGGCATTTTCTTCTGCCTATCACCCCCAGACAAATGGCCAGACAGAAAGGACTAACCAGACCCTAGAATATATCCGATGCTACTCTTCCTTTGCCCAAGATGACTGGGTCTCGCTGCTACCTATGGCTGAATTTGCCTACAATAACATCGTACATTCAGCCACTAAGCAGTCCCCGTTGTGGGCGAACCTGGGTTATCACCCTACATTCATACCTAACCTAGTCCCGGAAAACATCGTACCTGCTGTACAGAAGACCATAGAGTTCTTGACAAGGAATAATAAATTGTTACAGGAAACCCTAGCACAGACGCAGGAGTGCAACAAAGGGGCATTCGACAAAGGGACACACTGGAATTGGACCTGCAACCAGGTGACTGAGTGTGGTTTGGCAACCAAGAACTTGAGGCTGTCATGCCCTTCCAGGAAGTTGGGCCCAAGGTGCATCGGTCCTTTCCCTGTGAGAAGGAAGATCAACAGGGTGGCATACGAGCTGGACCTTCCTCCTTTCCTGCGAGCGCACCCTGAATTTCATGTCACCTTGAAACCCTTAACTCAGGACCCCTTCCCAGATCGGAAGTCGGCCCCACCAGAGCCAATTCTTGTGGATGGCGAAGAAGAATTTGAAGTGGAAGCCATCCTTGACTGCAGGAGAAGGGGTAGGTCCACCCAGTTCCTGAACTTGTCAAATCCTTTTGGAGAAGACACCCAGAGCTAAGAGCCCGTTTGGGCATCAGGAGGCTGCCCCGGGGGGGGGGGGGCAATGTCAGGAGACCCCCTCCGTCCCCGGAATTCGGGCCAGGAGACCTATGCACGGGCGCACATGTGCGCGCGCCTGTGCACATGTGTGCTCGCCAGTGCGTGCATGCACACGCCTGTGCGCATGTGCGTATGTGCCGTCATGGTCTCCCAGACGGCCATTTAAGCTGACAGCCCCTTGCAACAATGTGAGGATGTATCCCCGCGCTACTATGGTCGCACACTGGAGAAAGGACTAGGTTGCTGCTGTGCCTAATATCTGACAATATATATGGTTATCTAAGGATGAGGATGGTACTGCGCAGCCTATACCAGTGTGTAAGTAAAAGAACCTTGCCCCTAGTGGTTCTAGGATGTATTGCCACACTATTTCACTGTTAGTAGTTAAATAGGTAAAAAACGAAGTGTACAATGCACCTTGCTGATTTTGCCTGGGCGATACTAGACAGGTGTATACATACTCATGATAATAAAACAAGGATATAATATATATAATAATACCGAGATAAAAAGAAGTAAATGCAAAATTCAATAAAATCTGAATGTCTGTGATATTGTGATAAGATAAATAAATTGTAGCAAGATAGTGAATAAAAATAAAAATAAATATCAAGTGGAAAATCAAATATAGTCCTTTATAATAGAGTGGTAAAA
>BLSH010281644.1:87255-103055 GCA_018402905.1 Glandirana rugosa | reverse complement strand
GTAGACCTAGGAGGGGTCGACACCACCTCTATCTGACTTCAGTGACAAATGTTATGTACGGAAACTGTGACGAGGCGAACACTCATATAAAATACAACTTAAAATTGGAGTTATTTACCAAAATACCATAACGTGTTCCAGCCACGCGGGGAGAGAGAAAACATAAAAAGATATCCAGGGAGATTTGAAAGTCGATTATGTTCCTCTTCTGACTAGTCTCTACGTCGGTTCTCCGGGTACTAGTGAGACCTACTTGACGTCTCTAGATGTCGACTCCACCCTCTGAGACAGGTATCCTGTTGTTAGTCAGAATATGACGTGTTTACTCCGGAAATACCTTCTCACCGTTCTTCTTTCGGTAGGGCTCCGGTCCTAAAGCTGGAAATCCTTCCGGTCCTTAAGTGGTTAAACAACACTTTTTATGGATATCTTTAAGAAATGGCTTTCTTCTTGCCACTCTTCCATAAAGGCCTCATTTGTGCAGTATAAGACTGATTGTTGTCCTATGGACAGAGTCTCCCACCTCAGCTGTAGATCTCTGCAGTTCATCCAGAGTGATCATGGGCCTCTTGGCTGCATCTCTGATCAGTCTTCTCCTTGTATTAGCTGAAAGTTTAGAGGGACCTATAGAAAAATACAAAAGAGAGAGGGGCGCACCGACCTTGTGCAATACCATAAAACCATTTATTGAGGTTAAAATTCAACATAAAATATACTCACAAGCGGAGCAGTGTCAAAGGCATGTATTGTAAACAGTGACTTCAGTCTATCTCCACCACAGCTGGGGAGGATCCAGATGGCATCATATGCAAGGCTGACGCGTTTCCAGGGCGAACCCTCTTTTTCAGAGCCTAGCGATTGAATGAGCTGTTCCTCTTAAATACCCGAGTGTAAGTGACTCTGATCCCTCCCACCTCCAAGGGCCTCGTATGTATTGTTCCTTTCACTTGCTTTTATCATTTATTATGTATCATGCATTATATTTATTATATTAATATGACTAGTATGAGCCATGTACCCACTGTGGCTGGTCGGTAATACAGGAGGGTGGGGTTATGGGTTTTCCCCGCCTCCTTCCTGTTTCTCCTCCTTGCCATCCTCCCATGGCCTCGCCCCTTGGAGGTGGGAGGGATCAGAGTCACTTACACTCGGGTATTTAAGAGGGACAGCTCATTCAATCGCTAGGCTCTGAAGAAGAGGGTTCGCCCTGGAAACGCGTCAGCCTTGCATATGATGCCATCTGGATCCTCCCCAGCTGTGGTGGAGATAGACTGAAGTCACTGTTTACGATACATGCCTTTGACACTGCTCCGAGTATATTTTATCTTGAATTTTAACCTCAATAAATGGTTTTATGGTATTGCACAAGGTCGATGCGCCCCTCTCTCTTTTATATTTTTCTATAGTTTGTTCGGATTCCCATGGTCCTGAGGAGGGCAGCAAGATCGTATAGTGCACAAATAGAGTGAAAGTTATCAAAGGATTGCATCTCTGGTCAGGCCTTCACCATCGGTTGATACATCCAAGCGCAGGAGCTGTGTGGTGAGTTTAGAGGGACCGCCAGGTCTTGGTAGATTTGCAGTGGTCTGATACTCCTTCCATTTCAATATTATCGCTTGCACAGTGCTCCTTGGGATGTTTAAAGCTTGGGAAATCTTTTTGTATCCAAATCCGGCTTTAAACTTCTCCACAACAGTATCTCAGACCTGCCTGGTGTGTTCCTTGTTCTTCATGATGCTCTCTGCTCTTTAAACGGACCTCTGAGACTATCACAGTGCAGGTGCATTTATACGGAGACTTGATTACACACAGGTGGATTCTATTAATCATCATTAGTCATTGAGGTCAACATTGGATCATTCAGAGATCCTCACTGAACTTCTGGAGAGAGTTTGCTGCACTGAAAGTAAAGGGGCTGAATAATTTTGCACGCCCAATTTTTCAGTTTTTTATTTGTTAAAAAAGTTTGAAATATCCAATAAATTTCGTTCCACATCATGATTGTGTCCCACTTGTTGTTGATTCTTCACAAAAAATTACAGTTTTATATCTTTATGTTTGAAGCCTGAAATGTGGCAAAAGGTCGCAAAGTTCAAGGGGGCCGAATACTTTGGCAAGGCACTGTACATGCATCACCAGAGGGGTATATACAGGCATCACCAGAGGGGTATATACAGGCATCACCAGAGGGGTATATATATGCTTGACCAGAGTAGTATATACAGGCATCACCAGATGGGGTATATACAGAATCTCCAGAGGAGTATATACACTATCACCCGAGGAGTATATACAGGCTCCTCTGGTGATGCCTGTATATACCCCTCTGGTGACACCTGTATATACTCCTCTGGTGATGCCTGTATATACTCCTCTGGTGATGCCTGTATTTACCCCTCTGCTGATGCCTATATATGCTCCGCTAGTGATGCCTGTGTATTCTCCTCTGGTCATGCCTGTATATACCCCTCGGGTGATACTATATAGTCATCTTCTGATGCTTGTCTATACTCCTCTGGTGATGCCTGTATATACCTATCTGGTGATGCCTGTATATACCCTTCTGGTCATGTATATACTCCTCTTGTGATACTGTATTTCCTGGCCATACCTCACGTCAGCACACACAATGGGTTAATGCCTCCTCTTGAGCTCACATAACCACCTGTAACAAGTTGAATAAAAGACATCCCCTCCCTAAGGTGTTCTTTTTTGTTGGTCTGCTCCAGGCCACCTGTGCATGGCTGTTGGTAAGTAGTTTTGTTCCTGGATATCCCCCCTACCGAACCTGTCCCTCCATGTTCATACTCTCATGGAGTTGGAAGACTCAGAATGTTGGATGGTAAAGCCTCCTGAAACTGGGTGTCCCTTGTGCCGGGAGCAGGCAATGTTGCTTGTACAGCACTTCTACAGGTGTGGTGTGAGGAATCTGCAATGTCTCCATTGGGATTTTTCCTGTCTTGTATAGGGAGCATGCCGCTCTCCTGGCTTTGCTGTCAGTCTGAGATCGGCGGTGGATGATGTCACAGAGGGCAGGGGGACGCAGGCGCAAGGTAGCATCTGGCAGTCACCAAGCAGCATCAACAGTCTTAGAGCCAGAAGAGGATCTGCTTTCTCTCCATCTCTCTGCAGTCCTGCCAGTTTTCTCTGTGTGGTGAAGACTTGTTGCTATTTGCTCCCCTGCTCTGCTGTGTTCCCGGGGGTTAGACACTCTGACTGGTTTTTGTCTGCTTCTGGACGGCTGCCTGGGCTCACCTGCTGCTGCTTGTTAAGTAAGTGGATGAAAGCAGATGGGCCTTAAAGGGACAGTTTACCTGTTTTTTTCTTGGTGACAGAATCATATTTTTTTGCATGAGCCCACCACGCCTCTCAGTGGCACAGAAGATTAGCAAAGGTACGAGGGGGCGGCGTGGGACATGTCTTCAAAAGAGTTAGGAATGCTCAAGGAATGCAATGTATGGTGTTTTGCATGATTTTAGGAGCAGAAGCCCTAAACGCAAACACATAAGACCCGCCACTGGTCATCCCCATGACCAGGTTAACCTGCATTCCCGCACAGGGCGGCTTTCATGCTTCTCAAGCAAAATGTGGCAATGGCTCAGATGCGGTTTAAGTAGCGCAATTGTAAATGCCTTGCCAAGCCCTGTATGCATATTGGCAATTAATCGGCATGGATTGCCTCAAATGCCAAATGCAGCAAATATCCATGTCACAGGCAAGACGCAGGCCCAACCATCACAAACGCATGCAGATCTTTCCAAATGTGAAAGAGGAAGGACTTCTTTTCCCAGAATGATGGAGTTAAAAGCTTATTGATGAAGAATGGGAGAGATGTGATAAGGAGACCAATTTACAGCAATGGTCTCCATGCTTTATCCAATGATGCTTGCTGATGCATGTTTTAAGCAACGCACTTCCAGGAGTGGATGGAGCCTGCCAGTGTCTGGTGCGCAAGTGTCTTTGCCTTTCAATACCTTTAGTAATCCTACAGATTGGAAAGTGGACCTAAGGCTAGTTCACACCAGATGCAGTCCAATGCTTTTTATTGGAGTAAAAAATGCATGAACAGTGTTTACCATGGATTCCAATGGCCTAAGCCACCACAGTGCAGTGTGTTCCAGTACAGGCAACTGAAGGAGAACAGGTCACATTTTTCTCTATAAAACGCATCTGTAACATGACAAACGCATTGAAAAAGCACCTGAACACCTCAGAAATGTGAAAGCAGAAAGATCTTTTTCAACTCAGAAATTGTGGTAAAACTGGCCTGCAGACTTGCAGAAAATCTATGCAGCAGCAGGTTTTTTGCCTGTTGACTAGCAACAGCGTTAACTGATGCTTAAACCATTACAAAAAATGGTCTTTAACCACCTCCCATCCGCGCCATAGCCGAATGACGGCTACAGCGCGGCTCTAAAATGCCGGGAGGACGTCTATAGACGTCCTCCCATTTGGCTCGTGCTGGGCGCGCTCCCAAGGGCGCGAGCGGCGCGCGCACGTGCCGCCGCACACTGCGGGAGCGTGCCTGCAGGTCGGGCGGACCCGATGTCCACCAGAGACCCGCAATCTCCTTACAGAGAGGAGGAACGGGGAACCGCCAAAAGTAAACACTGCGGTTCCCCGTTCTGTGAGGGGGGGGCTTGCCAGATCTACTGATCCCTGTCACTGGGATCAGTTAGATCTGTCATGCCCCTGTCAACCCCGCCCCCCCACAGTTAAAACACACCCAGGGAACATTGTTAACCCCTTCACTGCCCCCTGCAGGTTAACCCCTTCACTGCCAATGACATTTATACAGTAATCAGTGGACATTTAAATTTCTGATCGCTGTATAAATGTCATTGGTCCCAAAAAAGTGTCAAAAACGTACGTGTCCGCCCCGATATTGCAGTACCGATAAAAATCGCAGATCGCCGCCATTACCAGTAAAAAAAATAAATAAAAAACACCATAAATCAATGTCCATAGTTTGTAGGCGCTATAACTTTTGTGCAACCCAATCGATAAACGCTGATTGCGATTTTTTTTTACCAAAAATATGTAGAAGAATATATATCAGCCAAAACTGATGAATAAATTTGTTTTTTTATTTTTTATTTTTGGATATTTATTATAGCAAAAAGTAAAAAATATTGTTTTTTTTTTTTTCAAAATGGTCACTCCTTTTTTGTTTATAGCGGCGATCAGAAATAACGCAGAAGTGATCAAATACCACCAAAAGAAAGCTCTATTTGTGGGAAAAAAAAGGACGCAAGTTTTTTTGTTTGGGTACAACGTCGCACGACCGCGCAATTGTCATTCAAAGAGCAACAGCGCTGAAAACTGAAAATTGGTCCGGCAGGAGGGGGGTTTAAGTGCCCAGTAAGGAAGTGGTTAATTCAAGGGGAACCGGCAGGAATGGGCATGGTTCTGGAGGACTTGAACCTGGCTGCTGACTTTTGGTAGAGGCTTCAATAGACCAAGTTCTAAGCCTGGCGCATTGTCACGGCAATGGAAGCCTTGTGGTGGCACCACTGGAGGGTGGCTAAAGCTTCCACACAAGCCCTTCGTAACATTCTCCATAATGGGAGATTGTTGTTTGATAAAACATTGGACAAAGTGAGTGACAGAAGAAATGTCGAGTGTGGCCACAGCGTAATAAAAGGAAGGAGCAATCCTTTTGCTCAAGTCGGTCGATCTTCAGAAGGGTTCAGGAGGCCAAATCTTATAGGCCAGGCTGAAATTTACCAGATCACACTGAAGGGCACTCAAACGTCTTGTTTACATGGAATCAAAAGCCAGAACAGGTTGCTAAACATGTGGAAAGTCTTTTGAAGGTGGGCCCAACCAGTGTTTTCCAGTGGAAGCCAGGATAGCCTCCTTTTTGGAGGGTTTGGGCGACAAACAGCAAAGACAGTTAGCTGGGAGTACAATCACCAAATCCTTTCATTCAGGACCACCAGATCTCAAGAAGAAAGAATTACTGCAAGATCACGTATAAGAATTATACTGCAACAAGTCCATAGTGCTGGTGCCACCAATGGAACAGATCTGGTGAGTTGTCTCCATTCTTTCTAGTACCCAAGGCATCAGTAGCTTTCCCTACTGTCTGTGTTTGAAGAAATCAAATGGGTACACACACACACAACAAAGGTTCAAGGTGGAGTTTGTGCAAACAGTCATGGCGATAGTTCAGCATGAGCACCGGTTAGAGTCAATCGACCCGGCTGCCATATACTTCCATTATACGTAACACCAGAGACATTTGGGATTTGGGGTGACTGGCTGTCCTTTCCAGTTCGGGTGTTTGCCATGTTTAGAATTGGCATAGCACCAAGAAACTTCTTTGAACATTTTGTCGGCAGTAGTGGCAGCAATTGGTCTTGGGAATAAGGCTCTGTCGCAGGTGTAAGCCAGGAGCTGGCAAAGCATCACAATCTTGTCCTAGAAATCCTTTTTCAGTGAACTAGTGAACAAACAGGAAAAACAGTGAGGCCCTTCTTAAACTACTCCAAGATTCTTCACAGATTATCATACCTGAATATGTCAAGTGGTTTTCCAAAACTGCAAAATGACAATCTGCCTATGAAGAGTCATGGAGACAGCATTTATATCAGCGAGGAATTGCATTGTCCCCATTAGGACATTTTACAATGGCCATTCCAGTGCTGCCTGGGCCCAGGTGGCACATGGGGGCTTTTCAATTTGCCTTCCTCAGTCAATGCGATGGGCTGACTATTAATCAGAAGGTCTTTGTGTCTGCACAAGTTGGCATGAATGGAATTTTTGGACACCAGTGTGCCTCTTTGTGGCATGCCTCTCAGCCCAGGAGATGGAATGATTCTGACATCGGATGCCAGTCTGCCTCCAGTCTGAGGAGACCAGTGCAAGGGCATTGGAGCCTAGTGACTGACTTAAATTTTTAGTTTTGTTTTTCTAGCCTTGCAAACCTTTCAGGATCTTTTCTCCAAGAGGTCCGAGAGAAGTTGGTGATTGACACCAAGCCAGCAGTAGCTTACATTGCCCACCAAGGGGGCACCAAGCATCTGTCTTTTCCTGTTACTTTTTGTAAAATAAGCTTTTCACTGGGCGGAGAGCCGCTTACAGTTAACTGCAGTTTACTTACTGGAAAGGCAGGATCCACTAACGGATCAGTTAGGCAAATTAGTTTACAACAATACGTATCGCAACTAGTATTGGCTCTATGGTGCATTCCATCAGTAGTTCTCATAGAGAGTCCACTGAACACACAGCTTCTAGTATTTGTAACAAGTTACAAAGGTGTTGTGATAGAAAGGTGGATTCACAGTACCATGGGGATTTTTTCCATTGGTGTCGGTCTTCCTCCAGTGTTCTTGACTGTGAAGATTTTTCTAAAGATTTGGACAGAACACGTTTATGCCATACAGGTGCTTTCACCTGTCGAGGAGACCTTGATTTTCATTGCTTCCCCAGACCTCATCAGCACCACCAATCCCATTCCTGGTCAAACAAGATCTTTTATGCCAACGTCAATGGCAGCACCCCAATCCAGTGAGACTCTTAATAGCCTGGCTATTGAATCAGCCAGGCTAGTGGTGCAGGGATTCTCATCCAGGGTGGTTCAGATCTTGAAGACCACAAGGCCATGAGCACTATATAGAAGAGGATATGAAGGAAGTTTGTTTGGTTTGCTTAGCAAAGTTTTGTCTCGGGTGTCCCCAGCTCTAGCCAATATCCTGGACTTTTTTTACAATTGGCACTTGAGGTGGGTCTGACATACAACTCCATTTATAGTACAGGTCTCTGCCTTTATCCTCTTTTTCAGGCTGGTGGAAGAGCCATCAAACAAATTCTTCATGCAGGCCATAATCCATATACAAACACCAGGGAAATCCTTGTTCCATTTCATGGGACTTAGGCTTGGCTCTGAAAGCACCAGGCATCCAATAGCTTAATTTCCAGTGCGGTAACCTTGTGGTAAGACTAGTTCCTCTGACAGCGGTTGTTTCAGACAGAAGGAGGTTGGAGATTGTAGCAAAGATCCCTTTTGTGCCATTTTACCAGAAATCATGATCCTAATTTCATCTCCAAAGCTCAATTCTAAAGTGATGTGCAGTTTTCAGGAAAACTGGGAACAGTCCCTCCAGGCATTCACACAGAGTCACTGAGTACAGCAGGAGGACTTCAGGTCCTTACACAAGTTGCGGCCAGTGTACATGTAAAGGCTAAAAGACGAAGGAAAGTGGATAATCTTCATTTCACCGTCAGGTTCTTGAGTCATCTTCTGTTGGTTTACCAGGGTGAATAGACTGGCATTCAGGAATTAGACCTTTCTGACCAGAAACAGGTGCAAGCTCCTTCGACCCGAGGGGTGGCAGCTGTGGGGTAGTTGTACCAGGATTCAGTGGAAGATATATGTGAGACAGCTAGCCTTTCACTCGACTATACGGGCATGCAAAGTTCTGCAAGGTTTGGGGTGAGATCAATAAAGGTTTCTTGTCTTTGGCAGTGTTTCCTTGATTGTCAATGTTCCTTTTCATGTGTTCTCTCCCGCCCATTTATTCAGCTAGTTATATCCCATTGTGTGCTGACGTGAGGTATGGCCAGGATTATGGAAAATTGTTATCAAATACTTACCGTAATTTTCCTTTCCTGGCCTATCCTCACGTCAGCACAGGACTCCCTCCCTAGTGGCCTGTCGCAGGCTAAGATATCGAACACCTTAGTGGGGGAGGGGATGTCTGTTATTAAGTTAGTTACAGGTGGTCATGTGAGCTCCAGAGGAGGCGTTAACCCATTGTGTGCTGACGTGAGGATAGGCCAGGAAAGGAAAATTACGGTAAGTATTTGATCACAATTTTCCATAATACCCCTTGGGTGATGCTGTATATACCCCTCTAGTAATGCTATATACTCCTCTGGTGATGCCTGTATATACTCCTCTGGTGATGCTGTATATACCCCATCTGGGGATGACTGTATGTACTCCTCTGCTGATGCCTGTATGTACCCCTCTGCTGATGCCTGTATATTCTCCTCTGGTGATACCTGTATATACTCCTCTAATTATGCCTGTATATACTACTCTGGCCATGCTAGTATATACCCCTCCGGTGATGCCTGTATATAGTCCTCTGGTGATGCCAGTATATACCCCTCTAGTAATGCTATATACTCCTCTGGTGATGCCTGTATATACTCCTTGGGTAATAGTGTATATACTCCTCTGGTGATTCTGTATATACCGCATCTGGTGATATATGGGTATATACAGGCATCAGCAAAGGGGTATATACAGGAATCACCAGAGGGGAATATACAAGGATCACCAGAGGAGTAAATACAGACATCACCAGGGATGGAATATACAGGCATCACCAGAGGAGGATATACAGGCATCACCAGAGGAGGATATACAGGCATCACCAGAGGGGTATCTACAGGCATCACCAGAGGGGTATCTACAGGCATCACCAGAGGGGTATCTACAGGCATCACCAGAGGGGTATATACAGGTATCACCAGAGGAGTATATACAGGCATCACCAAAGGAGTATATACAGGTATCAGCAGAGGGGTATATACAGGCATCACCAGAGGAGTATATACAGGCATCACCAGAGGAGTGTATACAGGCATGATCAGAGGGGTATATACACAGGCATCACCAGAGGATTATATACAGGCATGATCAGAGGGGTATATACAGGCATCACCAGAGGAGTATATACAGGGATCACTAGAGTAGTATATACAGGCATCACCAGAGGGGTATATACGGTTTCACCAGAGGAGTATATACAGGCATCACCAGAGGAGTATATACAGGCATCCCCAGAGGATTATATACAGGCATCACCAGAGGGGTATATACAGGCATGACCAGAGGAGTATATACAGGCATCACCAGATGAGGTATATACAGAATCACCAGAGGAGTATATACAGGCATCACCTGAGGAGTATATAGCATTACTAGAGGGGTATATACTGGCATCACCAGAGGACTATATACAGGCATCAGCAGAGGGGTATATACAGGTATCACCAGAGGAGTATATATAGGCATCAGCAGAGGGGTATACACAGGAATCACCAGAGGAGTATATAGCATTACTAGAGGGGTATATACAGCATCACCAGAAGGGTATATACAGTATCACAAGAGGAGTATACAGCATCACCAGAGGATATATACAGCATCACCGAAGGGGTATATACAGGCATCAGCTAGGGGTATATACAGGCATCAGCAGAGGGGTATATACAGGAATCACCAGAGGGGAATATACAAGGATCACCAGAGGGGAATATACAGGCATCACCAGGGATGGAATATACAGGCATCACCAGAGGAGTATATACAGGCATCACCAGAGGATTATATAGCATTACTAGAGGGGTATATACAGCATCCCCAGAAGGGTATATACACTATCACCAGAGGAGTATATAGCATTACTAGAGGGGTATATACAGCATCCCCAGAAGGGTATATACACTATCACCAGAGGAGTATATAGCATTACTAGAGGGGTATATACAGCATCACCAGAAGGGTATATACAGTATCACAAGAGGAGTATATAGCATCACCAGAGGATACATACAGCATCACTGAAGGGGTATATACAGGCATCAGCTAGGGTATATAGAGGCATCAGCAGAGGGGTATATAGAGGAATCACCAGAGGGAAATATACAAGGATCAATAGAGGAGTATATACAGGCATCACCAGGGATGGAATGTACAGGCATCACCAGAGGGGTATATACAGGCATCAGCAGAGGGGTATATACAGGCATCACCAGAGGAGTATATACAGGCATGATCAGAGGGGTATATACAGGCATCACCAGAGGAGTATATACAGGCATGATCAGAGGGGTATATACAGGCATGATCAGAGGGGTATATACAGGCATGATCAGAGGGGTATATACAGGCATGATCAGAGGGGTATATACAGGCATGATCAGAGGGGTATATACAGGCATGATCAGAGGGGTATATACACACACACACACACACACACACACACACACACACACACACACACACACACACACACACACACACACACACACACCACCAGAGGATTATATACAGGGATCACTAGAGGAGTATATACACAGGCATCAGCAGAAGGGTATAAATAGGTATCACCAGAGGATTATATACAGGCATCACCAGAGGATTATATACAGGCATCACCAGAGGAATATATATACAGGTATCACCAGAGGTGTATATACAGGCATCACCAGAGGATTATATACAGGCATGATCAGAGGGGTATATACAGGCAACACCAGAGGGGTATATACAGGCATCACCAGAGGGGTATATACAGGCATCACCAGAGGGGTATATACAGGCATCACCAGAGGAGTATATAAGGTTTCACCAGAGGAGTATATACAGGCATCACCAGAGGGGTATATACAGGCATCACCAGAGGGGTATATACAGGCATGACCAGAGGAGTATATACAGGCATGACCAGAGGAGTATATACAGAATCACCAGAGGAGTATATACACTATCACCCGAGGAGTATATACAGGCATCACCTGAGGAGTATATAGCATTACTAGAGGGGTATATACTGGCATCACCAGAGGACTATATACAGGCATCAGCAGAGGGGTATATACAGGGATCATTAGAGGAGTATATACAGGCATCAGAGGGGTATTGACAAGCATCAGCAGAGGACTATATAGTATCACCGGAGGGGTATATACAGTATCACAAGAGGGGTATATACAGCCATGACCAGAGGAGTATATACAGGCATCACCAGATGGGGTATATACACAGCATCACCAGAGGAGTATATAGCATTACTAGAGGGGTATATACAGCATCACCAGAAGGGTATATACAGTATCACAAGAGGAGTATACAGCATCACCAGAGGATATATACAGCATCACCGAAGGGGTATATACAGGCATCAGCTAGGGGTATATACAGGCATCACCAGAGGGGTATATACAGGAATCACCAGAGGAGTATATACAAGCATCACCAGGGATGGAATATACAGGCATCACCAGAGGAGTATATACAGGCATCACCAGAGGAGTATATACAGGCATCACCAGAGGAGTATATAGAGACATCAGCAGAGGGATACATACAGGCATCAGCAGAGTAGTATATACAGTCATCACCAGAGGAGTATATACAGGCATCACCAGAGGGGTATAGACAAGCATCAGCAGAGGACTATATAGTATCACTGGAGGGGTATATACAGGCATCACCAGAGGGGTATATACAGGCATGACCAGAGGAGTATATACAGGTATTAGCAGAGGGGCATATACAGGCATCACCAGAGGAGTATATACAGGCATCAGCAGAGGGGTATATACAGGCATGACCAGAGGAGTATATACAGGCATCACCAGAGGAGTATATACAGGCATCATCAGGGAGGGAATATACAGGCATCAGCAGAGGGGTATATACAGGCATCACCAGAGGAGTATATACAGGCATCACCAGCGGGGTATAGACAAGCATCACCAGAGGAGTTTATAGTAATCACCGGTAGGGTACCAGTATCCATCTACCCCCCTCCTTCCGTTACGGGGCTTTCAGCACTGACAGTACCCCCCCCCCCCCGTGACATCAAAGTCCTGCTCTTATGCCATCTAGGAGTGGGCAGTACGCGGGGAGCAGTGTCCGGTGAGTGGGTAGCAGGGAGTGGCTTGGTATCAGCCGTGCATTCCCCTCCTCCGATGAGAAAGGCATCCAATAGGATCGCCTGTCTTCTCTGCCAATTGGGAAACCGGTAACATACCAGAGCTTCCTGATTGGCGGAGTGTGGTTCAGTGTTAGATAAGCAAATTTTTCACTTGCCTTTCTAAGGGCTTGTGGCGGCATGCTCTGCACTACAAGCCACAGTATTTTGAAGCCTATTAGAGCACCTTCCACGGCTAATGGGGTGAGTAATCTCCACACAAGGTTGGTGTTGGTTCCTATTAGCAAAGATGGACACGGTACACGCTGTAGAATGGACAGCACCGGCTGCTGGGTCTCACCAGCTCAAACAGAGCCACTTGGCGCCAGTTTCGGCAAGTGCCCGCATGAACGTGCACAGGCGCGCGTACACGCACAATCGCGCTCACCACCACGGAACGGCAAAAGAACACCATATACCCGGAACTGGCTAACTTTTCCTAACATTGCCCCCCCCTCCCAAGGGGCAGCCTCCGGATGCCCAACTGGGCTCTCTTGGCTATATTGTCTCTCCAAAAAGTTTTGACCAGTTCCTGGGCTGTAAGTTGCTTTCCGGCTCCCACGAATTTTCCTCAGGACCGTAACCCTCCATTTTATTAAATACTGGATGTGGTTACCTTTCTGCAGTCCGTGATAGCTTCCACCTCATATTCCTCCTCTCCATTCACCAGAACTGCCTCCGGTGGTCTCGTCCTTCTGTCCGGAAAATGGTCTGGGGTTGCAGGCTTTAGCAGGCTTACATGGAACACAGGGTGAATTATTAAAGATGGAGGTAACTCCAGTTCATAGGCTACCCTATTGATTTTCCTCTTGATTGGGAACTGTCCCATAAATCTAGGGCCCAATTTCTTAGTAGGGCAAGCCAACTTCAGGTTTGTGGTTGCCAACCAAACCCGTGCACCAGGTTCCAGGTTCAGCTCACCCCGCCTTTTTTTGTCGTAGGCTTCCTTATTATGCTCTTGAGTCCTAGACATTGTCTCTTGTAACAATTTACAGTTATATTTGAAAAGATCCATCTTCCTCTGAACCGCTGGTACTGGGCTTTCGGGAATTGGGTTGGGTAGGAAAGATGGGTGGAACCCGTAATTTGCGAAGAACGGTGACTGGTTGGTAGCCGAGTGGACCGTATTGTTATACGAATTGTTTTCGTACTAATTTTTGTTATACGTATTGTTTTCCTAAACAGCTTGAGTGTAGATTCCTTCCACTTGTAACAAAACTATTGGAGAAGGCCCTACCAAGTCCTTTGGCAGATTTCTCGCCTGTGACTCTATAGTCTGAGCCCTAATCAGCTTCTTTGGTGGCTGGGAAGTCTTTAACAGCTCTATCAGAGAGGTGTGCATTGATTTCCTGCGTATGTCTTCCCTTCCCTGGGGACCCATTTTTTTGAACAAGCAAAGGAGGGGAGGGATTAGTAGGCGGCTTTTGTTTACGCTTTTTCTTTGATTCCTTCTTGGAGTTGGAGCGCAGTTTCCCCCTGGGGCACTCAATTAGCTCCTTCACTGGGGTCCCCTTTCCCGCCGGCTTTTGGAAGAGCACCTTCTGTAAGGCTTTAAAAACTTCTGTGTGCAACTGTGGGCTGATTCCAGCTTTGGGACACTTAGACTGGAAGTGCCTAACTTCTCCGCATCCAAAACACCTCTGGGCCTTGCTTTGATGAGGTTTTGACCCTCCTGGTTGAGGTTCTTGCTCTTGCACCTTCGCTTGAGTTTTCATTACTCGCATCAATGCATGATACATCTGGGTTTGGGCCTGGGCAACTTGGGTCATTAATTCGACTGGCTCCGATTCATTAATTGACTTTTTACTATCAGGACAGGCAAGCCCTTCTTGCTCTGGTTCTGTTTCACTATCCTCATCTGAGAACCCGGCTTCAGCATGAGCAACCTGAGCAGCCACTTTCTCTCTCCTTCCTCCACTTGTACCCAATTCTCTCATTCCCTGGCTCTTCTCTTCCAATAGAGCTTCTTCTTCCCGCACTTCTCTCATTAATTCAGGTCACGTTGGAACTATCTGTGTTCTCTTCAGTAATAGCTTTAATACAATGAGATGCTTGGGGCAAGCCCCTTGCAAGACCCAATCTAAGTGAGCTTGATCAGGGTCCTTTGGATCAATACCCTTCTTAAGGATAATATAGTGTAGCATTCAGTCTACTTGAGAGATGTATTCGGAGAGTCTCTCCCTCATTAGTTGATAAGTGTGGTTAAACTTATACACCAGATCTGCAATTGTTTCAACTCTTCTGAATACAGCATACAAAGCATCTATGTAGTCCATAGCGACACAAGTTTCCTTCCCCATTCTCAAATTGTGGATTATTTTGGCAGCTGGGCCTCGAAGGCTCTCCCTAAGCCGCTGTCGTTTCACAGGCTCTGGAACCAGGGCTGAAACTGAGGGGGGCGCCATGATGACTGACAGTGTCACTCGGCAGATGCTCAGAGCGGGAGCAGAGCGGTAGGGGCATGAGGCCATTATTAATCATGCAGGAGAACGTGTGCGCTCCCCCTCTCCTCTCCACTCCTGGTGCCGATACACAGCACCAGTGATTTGTTTTGCGGAGCTGGACAGGTAGAGGGGTGTTGGAGTCAACAAGTTAGATGCCTGTCTGCCTCTTCCGTGCTCAGGAGGATGCGTGTGCCCCCTCTCCCTCCTCTCCTGTGTCGGCTCTGCAGGCTGGCAGAGTGAATGGTCTGTCCCCAGGGAGGCTGAAATGTCAGAGACTTAGAAGAATTACAAGATTCTGTGTGAGCAGGACCAGAGGGAGGAGTGTGACTGGGCAGCAGATCCCTTGGGCTCAACGGGAGCCTTGTGTGAGAATGTATGTCTACAGTACACATCACACACACAGCAGCCGACAGTGACCAGAGCAGCTGAAAGACCTGTTCCGTTACTACAACTGCACATGAGGATGAGGGGTGGGCAAATTGATCTAAGAGGGGCACTCTGAGGTAATGGGGAGGGGACACACTAATGGAAGCGGGTAAATTGATGTAAGAGGGGGATACGCTGATGTAAGGGGAGCACTCCAGTATGGAGAAGCCCTAATTCAGGAAAGACACTATTGTAAGGGGGACACAATAAATAA
>BLSH010281644.1:74517-86713 GCA_018402905.1 Glandirana rugosa | reverse complement strand
GTAGTCTGAGGTTGGTATGTAGTCACAGGGGGTAATATAGTTACGGGGTGGATGACTCTGGTGTAAAGAAGGACACTGATGTAAAGTGGGGAATTGATGTAGGGGGGGGGTCACTGAAATAAGGAGGACACTGATGTAAGGGTGGGGCTCTGATGTAAGAGGGGAGAGTGATTTAAGGGGGAACTCTGGTGTAAGGAGGGACTCTGATGCAAGGAAGGCAGTATTTTAAGGGGAGGTTGATGTAAAAGGGGACATTGATATATAGGAGGAACTGATGTAAGGAAGGACTCTGATGTAAAGGGGGCACTGAAGTAAGGGGGGGACACTGATGCAAAGAATACAGTATTTTAAGGGGGGGAATAAAGTAGGTGGGGCATTGATATAATGGGGGACACTGATGTATGGTTGGAGTCTGATGCAAAAGTGATTCTGATGATAGGAGGGACTCTGATGTTAGGGGGGATTCTAAAGTAAGGGGGACATTGATGTAAGGGAGGAGGCATTGATGTAAGGGGGTATTGATGTAAGGAGGACACTGATGTAAGGGCAAAAAAACGCATATTACAGCACACACATGATACATACTCCTACCAGGCTGTTTAAAAGCATCTAAACGTATATAGCAAAAAATGCAAAAATACGGAGGTTTGGTCACACTAAATGGCCATGAAGTGCTTAAGCCCACTGACTGCTGCAAAGTACCCCGTTTTACCAGTGGGTTCCTACACTAACCTTAGAGTGAATGCTCCTATCTCAAACCATGGAAGCCAACGCCTCTCTTTATGGTAGACCAGAGGACACATCCCATGGATCAGGTGGACACTGATTGGGGGTAATTAAGGAGGATGGGGTTCTCCAGCCCAAAAGGTCTGGACAGGACCTCTCAGCATACAAAAAAAAATACATATTTGAGGGGAACACCCTACCAAACACATAGTGCTGCTTGTAAGACCAATAGACAAAAAAATGCATATTACAGCGCACACATGATACATACTCCTACCAGGCTGTTTAAAAGCGTCTAAACGTGTATAGCAAAAAATGCAAAAATACGAGGGTTTGGTCACACTAAATGGCCATGAAGTGCTTAAGCCCACTGACTGCTGCAAAGTACCCCGTTTTACCAGTGGGTTCCTACACTAACCTTAGAGTGAATGCTCCTATCTCAAACCATGGAAGCCAACGCCTCTCTTTATGGTAGACCAGAGGACACATCCCATGGATCAGGTGGACACTGATTGGGGGTAATTAAGGAGGATGGGGTTCTCCAGCCCAAAAGGTCTGGACAGGACCTCTCAGCATACAAAAAAAAAAATACATATTTGAGGGGAACACCCTACCAAACGCATAGTGCTGCTTGTAAGACCAATAGACAAAAAACGCATATTACAGCGCACACATGATACATACTCCTACCAGGCTGTTTAAAAGCGTCTAAACGTGTATAGCAAAAAATGCAAAAATACGGGGGTTTGGTCACACTAAATGGCCATGAAGTGCTTAAGCCCACTGACTGCTGCAAAGTACCCCGTTTTACCAGTGGGTTCCTACACTGACCTTAGAGTGAATGCTCCTATCTCAAACCATGGAAGCCAACGCCTCTCTTTATGGGAGACCAGAGGACACATCCCATGGATCAGGTGGACACTGATTGGGGGTAATTAAGGAGGATGGGGTCCTCCAGGCCAAAAGGTCTGGTCAGGACCTCTCAGCATACAAAAAAAACCCACTGGTAAAACGGGGTACTTTGCAGCAGTGACCAAACCCCTGTATTTTTGCATTTTTTGCTATATATGTTTAGATGCTTTTAAACAGCCTGGTAGGAGTATGTATCATGTGTGCGATGTAATATGCGTTTTTTGTCTATTGGCCTTACAAGCAGCACCATGAGTTTGGACTGATGTAAGGGGGACATTGATGTAAGGGGGGCACTGATGTAAAGGGGACATTGATGTAAGTAGGGCATTGGCGTAAGGGGGGCAATGATGTAGAGGGGTATTGATGTAAGGGGGACACTGATGTAAGGGGGTATTGAGCTAAGGGGGGCACTGATGTAAGGGGGACACTGATGTAAGAAGGGCATAGATGTAAGGGGGCATTGATGTAAGGGAGACATTGATGTAAGGGGGACAATGATGTAAGGGGGGCACTGATGTAAAGGGGGCATTGATATAAAGAGAATGCTGATGTAAGGAGGGCATTGATGTAAGGGGGACACTGATGCAAGGGAAGCATTGATGTAATATAACAATTTTGTAAAAAAAATCAGTTGTAAAATTATAAAATGGAAATCAAATAATGAAAATAAAAAAGTACCAACACTGTCCTCTTTTCTCTTTCGTTCATTGACGGATGCAGCATCTCTTCATTATGCCTGGGGTTATGCCACCTTTCACTAGGAGTGGACTAGGCAGAACTTCAGTTCAGCTAAAAAGCAGACACAGCCCCTCCCAGGGGGCGGTCCTCCTTGGTATAACCCCCCTCCAGCTAGCTCAGCCTTCAGTCTTTTCTGCCTAGTGCAAGGAGTAGGACCGGGCCCCATGCTGGGGCCTATGGTTCCCCAATTTTGCTTTTCTTCTGATGAAGACTGCAACCAAGTAGCCGGCTGGGTGACAGGCTGGATGTTTTAGATCCAGGAAGTCTCCCCAGTTCGGCCAACGGACCGAGCCGACCATAGCTAGGTGCTGGGTCGGCCGTGTCAGGCCCCGTTCCATGCGGGGCGGCCTGTGGGTTGAACTTAGGACCGGGTGTCGGGCCCGTGTCACGGGTGTTGTTTCGGCCTACAGCTCCCCCTGTAAGTGATAGACATGGAGGAAGGTCTGCCTCGGGTGGGATACCCGCTCCGCCCGTCTGGATGGGTAAGTAACCCCCCCGCCCCTGCAGGGGTGTGAGGGGGCAGACGGGTTCCCCCACTCCTCCCTGGGGTGTCTGGCTGGTGTTTCCTCCTCCATCCCTCTCCCCCCCACCTTCCTCCCCTACTGTTCCCAGGGCTACCTGCGCTGCCATCCACTTACCCGGCGGGGGCCCCCTCCTGAGAGCCGAAGTACTCTGATGGCCAGCGTAGCCATGGGAGACTTCCTGAAAAGTATGGGTTCAGATCCTTGTGCCGGCTCTTACCAGTGAAGGTGCCACAGCTTGCAGGTTAAGTACTTTGAAGGCATGGGAGACTTTCTGAAGATGGGGGTTTAAACATCACATAGGCACCTTAGCAGGGGGGGTCCTCCTGTTGGCCGCTTTGTGCGGCGGGTGGCGCCATTTTCCATAGGACCGCCCGCCATTTTGCCGTAGCCGGCCACCATTTTGCAGGAGTCTACCGCAGTGTTTGGTCTCTTGTATGCACGGCGGCCATTTTTGGTAGGTCGGCCGTACATTAGGCTGGAACTATGGTGGTGGGCATTCCCTGTGTCTCTTACGGACTCTCGGAGCATATGAGACGCGTGGAAGCAGCAGCAGTGCTACAGGAGTTTGTGAGCAGATTTCAGCAGCTTTGGGCAGCGCTTCTCCTGGGGCAGGGTGCGGGCCATGATTCAGTCCTCCTGGATATAACTGCAGGGGTCCCTGTCTGGTGGCCTGGGGTGGGGGGCACCCGTTTTCCAGTGCCTAGGCCTCTATAAGGGGGCGTGTGTGTCCGGTGTGGGGAGTGCAATGGCGGCTGAGGCTAACGCTTCTGCAACGGGGACCTCCGCTGGGGCTGAGGGTGTGCTGGGACCTGTGGTTCCTCTGGCTACTCTGACTCAAGTCCTGGAGTCCATTATTTCCCGGGCAGAATTGGGCCGTGACCGCAGGGCGGACAAGAGACGGCCGCCTCCTCCTTCCCCCTTCATCTGGGGATTCGGACCTTGAGGGGGGGTCCACAAGAACGGGGACCCCCCTCGAGTTGTCGGATGGGGAGCTCCAGGATTCCTCTGATGGGGAGGAAAATTTTTCAGGGCACACCGTTGCGCATGAAAGGGCTTTGGTGGGCTCCTTAATCTCAGATGTTCGTGAGACGCTGAAGTTGGGAACAGCGGGTGACTCGCAAGAGATGGCTGTGGTCTTTGGATCGCATAGGCCGGTTCGCACCCCTAAGGTGTTCCCTTATGTACCTTTCTTTGATCAGTTTGTGTACAAAGAGTGGCAGCGGCCGCAGAGCTCTCTGCCTCTACCAAGACGGTTTGCTGTACATTATCCTTTTGAGGACAGTATGGCACAGAAGTGGGTCTCCCCCAAGGTAGACCCCCCTGTGTCCCGCCTGAGCAAGGCAACCCCTATTCCGGTGGAGGGCACGGGATCCGGCTGACAGGAGGGCCGAGGCAGTTGCCAAGGCCATGTTTGTCTTGACAGGGTCGGTCATGCGGCCGGCACTGGCATCGGCACTGGTGGCACAAGTTCTGACAGAATGGGCTGTGGTGTTGCATTGTGATTTGAGCGAGGCGCATGTCTCACCTGAAACCGTGGAGCTGGCTGAACAGCTCACCCAGGGGCTCAGGTATCTCTGTGATGTGGCCCTAGACATAGCTCCCATACTGTCAAAACTGTCCGCCTTCGCAGTAGTAATCAGGCGTGTACTCTGGTTGAAGTGCTGGTCTGGGGACCAGGCATCAAAGAAGGCGCTTACTGATTTGCCCTTTCAGGGAGGGCGCCTCTTCGGAGCTTCTCTGGATGAGATCATCAAGGATCTCAAGGGGGGAAAGTCTCCCTGAGCCTAAGAGGGGTAAGGAGCCTTGTCGCAGGCCGAGCCCCTCGTTTTCTGGTCAGAAAAAGTTTTTTCGTGCCCCCCGTTCAGCGGGCAAGGGCGTTAAGCCCTCCAAGGCTGCTGCAGGAGGTCAGAAGCGACCGTGGCAGCATAAGCAAGAGAAGTCGGATGGGAAGCCCTCCTCCGCATGATGGGTTGCCCCCACCCGTTGCTTGGGTGGGGGGGTCGCCTTCTGGAGTTCGCGGAACAATGGACCTCTCGCATTTCAGATATTTGGGTGTGCGAGGTGGTCTCCGCAGGGTACAAGATAGAATTCCGTGCCATGCCTCCAGACAGGTTCTTTGCCTCCAATCTGAGGCTTCCCCCAGGGTGACAGTTGGCCCTGCTGGGGGCCGTGCAGGATCTGCTCTACAAGGGGGTGGTTGTGCTGGTGCCGGCCACGGAACGTTTCCATGGTTTTTACTCCAACCTGTTTGTGGTCCTAAAGAAGGATGGGGTCAGGCCCATTCTGGATCTGAAGGCGCTCAACATTTATGTTCGGGCACGGAAATTCAGGATGGAGTCAGTCCGCTCAGTGGTAGCGGCCCTTCACCAGGGGAACTTGCTAGCATCCTTGGATATCAAGGATGCGTATCTGCATGTCCCCATCTGTGCCTCGCACCAACGTTTTCTACGTTTCATGGTGGGCGATCACCACTACAAGTTTGTGGCCTTGCCATTCGGCCTGGCCTCGGCCCCCCAGGTTTTCACCAAGCTCCTGGCCCCGGTGTTGGCTCTATTGCGGCAGAGGGGCATTGCAGTTCTGGCATATCTGGACGACCTGCTTCTGTGGGCAGAGTCGGCCTCAGCTCTGAAGGACAACATAGCCATCACACTGCACACCCTGCAGGAGTTCGGATGGGTGATCAATCGGCCGGAGTCGGAGTTGACTCCGTCACACCACCTGGAGTACCTGGGTTTGACCCTGGACTCGGTAAGGGCAAGAGTTTTTCTTCCTTTAGAAAAACTGCGGACGCTGCAGCAGGCGGTGGGGTCGCTGCTGTCAGAGAAGTGGCCCTCTCTGAGATTTTGCATGCGGGTCCTGGGGCTCATGGTATCCACCTTCGAGGCGGTTCTGTATGCCCAGAGTCACACCCGGTCCCTGCAGCGCTTGATTCTGCTGCGGGGGGACAAATCTCCCTTATACCTGGATCGCCCAGTCAAGCTGGACCGCGAGGCCAGGTCCTCTCTAGTTTGGTGGTTGAGGGCCTCGGCCCTGAAGGAGGGGAAGTCCTTCCTCCCCATGGTGTGGTCCGTAGTGACCACAGATGCCAGTCTATGCGGCTGGGGGGGAGTCCTGGGGTTGTTGTCAACCCAGGGTCGCTGGTCTCGGGAGGAGAGTCGACTCCCGATCAATGTGCTGGAACTCCGGGCCATCAGGCTTTGCCTTTCCCATTGGTCAGGAAGGCTGCAAAGGTGCCCTGTCAGAGTCCAGTAGGACAATGCCATGGCTGTCGCATATGTGAACCATCAGGGCGGAACGAGGAGCTCGGCGGCAGCATTAGAGGTGGCTCACATTCTGCTGTGGGCAGAGCTTCATGTGCCGGCTCTCTCCACCGTGTACATTCCGGGCATAGAACATTGGCAAGCGGATTACCTCAGTCGACAGAGGTTGGATCAGGGAGAGTGGTCCCTGCATCCGGATGTGTTCCGACAAGTTTGCCAAAAATGGGGCACTCCAGACGTAGATCTGCTGGCGTCCCAGCTGAATCGAAAGGTTCAGACCTTTGTGAGCAGAGCAAGGGATCCGTTGGCGGAAGCAGCGGACGCCCTTGTGGCTCCGTGGAGCCGGTATCGGCTCATCTATGCTTTTCCCCCTCTCAAGCTGATTCCACGTCTGTTGCACAGGATAGAGGTGGAGGGAATTCCAACCATTCTGGTGGCTCCGGATTGGCCTCGGCATCCGTGGTACGTCGACGTGGTGCAGTTGGTGGTAGATGCTCCATGCTTCGCGAGGATCTTCTGTCCCAGGGCCCAATCTTGCACCCTGTTTTACCCTCTCTGGCTTTGACGGCCTGGCTATTGAATCCCAGGTCTTGAGAGATTGGGGGTCTCCGCTTCGGTGATTCCCACCATGCTCAAGGCACGTAAGTGCACTTCCAGGAAGATATACCATCGCACCTGGAGGGCGTATATCGCCTGGTACGAGGGGGGGGTGGAACCCCTGTTCCTTTTCGGTGTCCCTGGTGCTAGCTTTTCTTCAGCAAGGCCTGGACCGTAAGCTGGCGTTGAGCACTATCAAGGGTCAGGTTTCTGCCTTGGCCATCTTTTTTCAGCGTCCTTTGGCGACGCATTCGTTGATTCGCACTTTTATTCAGGGGGTCCGACATGTCGCTCCCCAGGTGCATACGCCTTGGGACCTCAATTTGGTCCTCTTGGGGCTTCAGAAGCCTCCCTTTGAAAACATCAGGGAAATTTCCTTACAACTGCTTTCGCAGAAGGTGGCCTTTCTGGTAGCCATCACTTCTGCCAGACGAGTGTCAGAGTTGGTGGCTCTGTCATGTAGGTCTCCGTATCTGGTCCTACACAGGGATAGGGCGGTTTTGCGCCTGTCACCTTCCTTCTTGCTGAAGGTGGTCTCTTCTTTCCACATTAATGAGGACATTGTCCTTCCTTCGCTATGTCTACGCCCATCCCAACCTAAGGAGATTGCCTTGCATTCCTTGGATGTGGTTAGGGCTCTGTGGATGTACCTGGTGAACACTTCCTCCTTTCGGGGGTTGGATGCGCTCTTTGTCGTGGTGGAAGAACCACGCAAGGGCTTGGCGGCCTCTTCGGCCACCATTTCTTGATGGATTAGACAGACAGTGACCCGTGCGTATGACTTGCGGGATCTCGAGCCCCCCTTTCCGGTCACGGCTCACTCTACCAGGGCGATTAGCACTTCCTGGGCTTTCCGACATCAGGCGTCGGTTTCTCAAGTGTGCAGAGCGGCTACATGGTCCTCAGTGCACACCTTTACTAAGTTTTACAAAGTTGATGTTGCAGCATCCTCGAATGCTGCTTTTGGCCGCAAGGTTTTGCAGGCCGCTGTGTGAGATTCCTCCAATTCTTTGTGGAGAGTTCCCCCGTTGGGTGAAGTTTTGTTTTTGTGTTACCCACCCCTCTTTTGACACTGCTTTGGGACGTCCCCAGGCGTAATGAAGAGATGCTGCATCCATCAATGAATGAAAGAGAAAATAGGATTTTTTTAACTCACTGTAAAATCCTTTTCTCTGAGTTCATTGACGGATGCAGCACCCACCCCTCAGTTTGTTTCGAGCTTGCACTGCTTGTTAAGGACTGAAGGCTGAGCTAGCTGGAGGGGGGTTATACCAAGGAGGACCACCCCCTGGGAGGGGCTGTGTCTGCTTTTTAGCTGAACTGAAGTTCTGCCTAGTCCACTTCTAGTGAAAGGTGGCATAACCCCAGGCGTAATGAAGAGATGCTGCATCCGTCAATGAACTCAGAGAAAAGGATTTTACGGTGAGTCTTTGCCCCAGGTGACAGAGTGTCTAACTTCGCCACTGTCTGGAACACTCCATTACTCCACTGCCTAGATGGCCTGACGCATCCAAGTCTCAAACTCTTCTTCTCCGACAGGGGTTAGCAGCTACCCTGAGAAGAACCAAAATCTCTGATAGCCTTGATTTGCGTTTCCAGATCCATTATTCACTAAACTGTTAACTAGCTGGCTCATGTCAGTGTAGAATGAGGCAGGAGGGGCACTGGTCCCACGGGAGTCTGCCCCTACAGATCCTGGGCTCCCTCCCTGGGCCTAGTCTCTCCCCCCAGTGGGATCATCCAAGCAATTACCTTTTCAGCCAGGAGTACCTCTTCTTCCCGGAAACAGGCAGGTATCTCTTCCTGCCACTCCATAAACACCCTGACATAGTCCAGAGCAAACTCAACTTCCACATCCAGAATGTAGGCCCTCTGCTCTGGGGCTAGAGCTCTCACCCACTGCCAAATCTCCTTCTCAGTGCACTCACTTCCTGAGATCTCCAGAACAGTGCTTCGCTCCACTTGAGCTCCTTGTGCGCTTCCCCAGATGACCGCGGCAGTTGAGGCTGCCTCCCTCTCAGATCATGGCTTTTGTCTAGGTTGATTAGGGCTGGCTGCAGAGAACATACTGGATGAGCCCCCAAATGTAGCACTGCCCCCTTGGGGTTTGCTTAGAATTACTTGTTCATCTGCACCACCCTGACCCTGTGAACCCTCCACCCCACCTGACACTCTAGGTTCAGACATTTTTGCAGGCTCCTGTAAATGACACTCTAACACTAGTTAGATAAAATATTCTCTTAAGTTTTACTGGAACAAAGATACGTGGATAGGGGGATCAACTGAGTCCTCGATAACAGCCAAGACTCAGCTGAGAAATCCCAAACAGTTGAATTCCAGTTCAGAATCACCGATGCAGAATATATACATATATATATATATATATATATATATATATATATATATATATATATATATACATTGTGATGATATGCGAGGCGAAGTGATAGACGGACGCTATCTGTCGCCTCGCATGCGTTCACTTGGATTGGACTGAAGCGGGCCCACTGGAGTCCAGTCTCAGGTGTGGTTAAATGACCAGGAGGAGAACACAGTGTTGCTCTGGCCTGGGACTCAGAAACACTAGACTGAGAGAGCAACACATTGTGAATTGTTTGCTCTAAGGACTCAAAAGAAAAGATCTCATTTGTTTTGTTTGAGGGTGTCTGGGACGAGCCTGACACCATATAGTGAGGTTTCTGTTCTGTATAGTTTAGCGCCGGACAGCAAGGATCTGTTTTTGCTATTTTGTTTGTTTATTTGACTTGCAACCTTTACCAATAAAACTGGCAACCCGCCAGACTATTAAGAAAGCTTTGCCTGCACGCTGCCTTTTTCCCAGGAAAGCTGATCCCCACAAGCTAATCTCCCACACGTGGTGGATTCAGCGGGCAAATTTCCAACATTGAGGAGATATAGAAGGCCTTGCTACAGGCAACTGCAGACCGGCGAGAGACCAACCTTCAAGTTGCACAAGCGGCTGCAGCACATCGGGAGGAAAGTCACCAAGCCGCTGCAGCGCTGCAGGAGGAGAGTTGCCAACAGCTTGAAGCTCAGCAGGAGATCAACCTCCAGCTGGTGGAGGCTCTCGTGGAATTAAAAAAGGGACCCTGGAACCAAAGTTGGTATGTGCCTTTTACCACCTGCAGAAGATGACACCTGCGGATGATGTGGAGGCGTACCTCACCACTTTTGAGAGAGTTGCTGTGGAAGGATGGCAAAAAGGACAATGGTTGGGACAGCTAGCACCTTTTCTGATAGGTGAGCCCCAAAAGGCCTATTTTGATTTGGAACCCGATAAGGCCCAGGACTAGGAGTCTCTAAAAATGGAGATACTCGCATGCCTGGGTGTCACCATGGCAGTCCGGGCTCAACGGACCTACCGCATGGACCAGCCACCCCGCTCCCAACTGTTTGACTTGATCCATCTCACGAGGAAGTGGTTACAGCCAGAGACTTTGCCAGGCCCTCAGATCGTGGAGTGTGTGGTCATGAAGTGGTATCTGTGTGCGCTCCCTGCTACTTTGAGGAAGTGGGCCAGCCATGGGAACCCCAAAATGGCAAACCAACTGGTGGACCTCATGGAGAGATACAGTGCTGCTGAGCACTTGTTGCACCCACCTGTGCCCCACTCCAATGTATCTAGGGGTGAAAGATCGCCCGGCAGACTCGGTAAGACTGTTCCAGGGTTCAAGGGCATGGGGAAATTTTATAAGACTGCTACGGCTAAAGAGACTATGGGCTCTAGACCTGGAGCCTGGCCAAAGAAGCCAGGAAGGTCTTGTGGACCCTTGAGAGGACTGGGCATAGAGCACATACAGTGCTACCGATATCATGCATTGGTACATATTGCTGCCAACTGTCCCCTAAATGATGAACCAATGCAGTGTAACAATTCTTATATTAAAAAACGCATATCTCTTTTTGCACAGGTTGCATGTACTGCATCATGCCAGGGTCGCATGGAAAAGCAAATGTGTGTGATTTCTGTTGATGGGAAGCCAGTTGCTGCACTGCTTGATTCGGGTAGTGGTGTGACTTTAGTCAACAGCAATTTTGTAAATCCTGCAAAATTCCACCCTAGCACAATCGGGGTCATTTGCATCCATGGGGACACTCGAGACTACCAGACTGCGGTGGTTAAGATTGACACCCCTTGGGGCAGTGACACTTACAGTGGGGGTGGTACCTTCCCTGCTTCATGAGATCCTAGTGGGGAGGGATTTTCCCCATTTTTGGAGGTTATGGTTAGGCACCGGGAGTCTGGAGGATAGAGCTCCCCCTGCTGGAGAAACATGGGAATGCTCCCCAGACCCTTTTTGCTGATTGGAAAGGGAGACTGTTGGCAGGACCGAGGAAGGAGGAGACCCTCTTCCTTTTCCTGTAATGGCTGGGGAGCCAGAGGACCTGGAAGATAGCTCTCAGCTTGAGGTTACCGAACAAGAGGACATCTCTGACTCTAATAGTGGGATTTGACAGAATGTGAGGTCAGGAGGGGGGATTTTTTTCACAGAGCAATTACGAGATGTCACCCTCATTAGAGCCAGAGAGAACGTTAAGATGATGGATAGGGGAACCTGTGGATCCTAATTGGGGGGTGTCTTTCCCCTACATGGCTCTTTAAAACAATTTGCTGTATCAGGTGGTAAAACACGATGAGGACGAGGTACAGCTGGTGGTTCCCAAAGCCTACCGCAGGATGGTGCTAGATTTGGCCCATTGTCATATAATGGGGGGACATCTGGGTATGGAGAAGACCAGGGAGAGAATAACCCAGAAATTCTTCTGGCCCAGGCTGTATGCAGATGTCAGGGAGTATTGTGAGTCATGCCCCAAGTGTCAAATGTCTGCACTGTCACCCCATTTTCACAGTCCGCTTGTTCCCCTACCCATAATTGAAGTGCCTTTTGAGAAAATTGGCATGGATCTGGTGGGGCCAGTAGTAAAGTCTGCCCGGGGGCCACCAGCACATTCTGGTAATACTGGACTACGCAACATGCTATCTTGAAGCCATAACTAGAGTTGAGCGAACTTCTAGAAGTCCGGGTTCTGCTGGTTCTGCAGAACTTCGGGACAAAGTCCGGGTCCGGGTCCGGACAGAACCCGAACTTTGTCCCGAACCCCGAACCCCATTGAAATCAATGGAGACCCGGACTTTTAGGTACAAAAAGTGTTGTAAAATAGTCCTGGAAGGTCCTAGAGGTCTGCAAAAGGAAGGAAATGTGGGTAAGGGTGGGACAAGTGACCTACAAAGAAATGGGGACAGGGAAATAACTTTAAATATTTTTAAAAAAATAAAAACTTAAAAAATGCAAAAATGGAGATCATCTTCAAAATGGGTCTGAAAAGTATTAATTAACATTAGAGGCCATAGAACTGTTCTAAAATCATATTCAAACTGTGTCAAAAAAGTATAAATAAGCCAGGAGTACCCATATC
>BLSH010281644.1:57810-72436 GCA_018402905.1 Glandirana rugosa | reverse complement strand
CCGAACCCGGACTTTTTTTGAAAAGTCCGGGTCCGGGTCCGGGTCCCGGACACCCCAAAGTTCGGTACGGACCCGAACTTTACAGTCCGGGTTCGCTCAACTCTAGCCATAACCTTATGGAATACCTCAGCTAAGAATATCACCAAAGAATTGGTCCAGGTATTTAGATGCGTGAGGATCCCAAAAGAGATCTTAATGGACCAGGGCGCCCCATTCATTTCTAGGATTACTAAGGAACTGTGCAAGTTATACAAAATCTCCCATCTCCATACCTCTGCCTACAACCCCCAAATGGATGGGCTTGTGGAGAAATTTAATAAAACGCTCAAAGGTATGTTGGGAAAAGGTTGTTGACAAAGATTGGAGAAATTGAGATTTTTAGCTAACATATCTTATGTTTGCCATACGAGAGGTTCTGCAGGTGTCTACGGGTTATTCCCCCATTTGAACTCTTGTATGGTAGACATCCCAGGGGGCTGCTAGATGTCACAAAAGAAAGGTGGGAAGGAGAAGCCACCCCATATAGAAGCGTCATAAAGCATATCTCTTTGATGCAGGATCGAATTCCAGCTGTCCTGCCCTTGGTATGGGAACATATGGAGCAAGCCCAGGAAGCCCAGAGGAGGGTTTATAATCAGGGTGCCAAGACCCAAACTTTCAACCCTGGGGATAGAGTCCTCGTACTGGTCTTACTGCTGAAAATAAATTCCTTGCCAAGTGGCAGGGTCCGTTTGAGGTTAGGGAAAGGGTAGGGGAGGTAACCTGCAAAGTTTAACAGCCAGGGAAAAGTAAACTGGAGCAAATTTACCATGTTAATCTCTTAAAACCATGAAAGGACAGAGAGAGTTTACTGACCGTCTCCCCTCCTCAAAAGGACAGGGTACCAATGACCCCTGAAGTCCCCATAACCGAGTCCTTGTCCGTAATGCAACAAGATAACATTAAAGAATTTGTGAGTAAAAATAGAGACTTTTTCTCCCCTGTACCCAGACTGACCTCAGTGATCCCGCATGACATAATCACAGAACCAAGTGTTCGCATAAATGTGAAGCCTTATAGAATCCCTGAGGCTAGGCGCGAGGCAGTGGTGAAAGAGATCAAAACCATGTTAGACATGATAGAGGAGTCCCACAGTGACTTGTCAAGCCCCATAGTGCTGGTTCCAAAGCCCGATGGCACTATTAGGTTCTGTAATGACTTTAGAAAGTTGAATAACGTGTCCAAGTTTGATGCATACCCGATGCCTCGGGTTGACAAACTTGTAGACCAGTTGGGAGGTGTCCTAACTAAGGGCTATTGGCCCTAACAGAGACAGCTTGATGGATAAAACATTAAGACCACATCGCTCGTATGCAGCAGCCTTTTTGAATGATGTTATCATCCACAGCCCTGTTCGGGAGTCTCATTTGCCCCGGGTACAAGGGATAGTGGATGCACTTTGGAGAGCTGGACTCATGGCCAACCCTAAGAAATTTACTATAGATTTGGAGGAGGCCAAATACTTTGACCACATTATTGGCCGGGGGGCTGGTTAAGCCATAGACCAACAAACTTGAGGCAATCCAAAAATGGCCCCAACCACTGACTAGAAAACAAGTGCGTGCATTCCTTGGGATCACAGGGTACTACAGGCGTATCATACCCGACTTTGACACCATTGCCGTCCCTCTAATAGACCTGACGAAGGGTAGAGGGTCGTTCATGTAAAGTGGAATCCTGAGGCCGAAAAGACTTTCCATAGGTTAAAGCAAGCCCTTTGGGCACAACCGGTGACAAGGTTTCTCAAGGGAGTTTGTTGTGCAGACTGATGCCTCTGATGTGGGTCTAGGGGCGGTACTGTCCCAGATCAGAGACAGGGAGGAGCACCCAGATGTCTACCTGAGGCGCAAGCTGAACAGGCATGAAAATAATTATGCCATCGAGGAGAAAGAGTGTCTCCCTATCAAATGGGCCTTAGACGCCCCGAAGTGTTATCTATTGGGGAGACCGTTCAAACTAGTCACCGACCATGCCCCCTTGAAGAGGATGTGTGTGTCACGTACCTGGTGGTAGAGTCTGGCTTATGCAGTGGGCAAACTCTCTTACAGTCCTGGTTCGGGAACCCCTGATAGAGCAAACAGGGAGTTCTAGAGCACAGGGGGGCACGAGGGCTGGACTGGTCACGGATGGTAGTGTGAAGGTCCTGAAGAGACTCATGCTAGGCTGAAGGATAGTGGTACAGGCTGGGTCAGTAACTGGCGTGCAGCGTGGTACAAAAGGAGCAGGCAGGCGGGTGGTCAGGTGCGAGTCAGGAAGAGTAGTCGTAGGCAGAGTTCAAGCAAGTACAGAGTCAAGCCGGGTCACAGGTAAACAGGAAATCTCAGAACAGATCACTACGGAACACTGGGACACTGTAGAATGGACAGCACTGGTTGCAGGGTGCTGTCTGCTTAAATGGGGTGTTTGGCGCCAATGCCGGTGCACACACACGCGCACAGGCGTGTGCACACACTACATGCGCCTGCGCACAGGCTTCTGGACCCGAATTCCAGGGGCAACGGTTGTTTCCTGACATTGTGTTAGGAAAACGGCTGTTTCCAGGTGACTGTGCACGCCTGTGCGCGCATGCCTATGTGGCCTATTTAAGCAGACAACACCCTGCAGCAGATGCTGTCCATTCTACAGCGTTCCTGCGACGCCTGTGATTACTTTGAGAGACTTTCCTGCACCTGTGACCCCGGCTTTACTTGGACTTGTTGCTTTCTGCCTGCCCTGACCCCCTGGCCTGTTTATGACTACTCTCCTGTCTGATCCTTCTGTATCTCTGTTGCCCGCACGTTGCCGACCCTGCTTGCACCTGCTCCATCTGTACCGCATAGCCAGCCTGTTGCCGACCTGGACTGTACGACCATTCTTCTGCTTGCATGAGCTCCAGTGGACTTTCACATACCACCAAGTGACTCAGTCCAATCCTCGCGTCCCCCTGTGCTCTTGATCTCCCTGTCTGCACTACCAGGGGTTCTCGAACCAGGGCCGCAAGAGTGGTGATCCCATGCATAAGTCAGACTCTTCCGCCAGGTACGTGACAGCAACGGACAGCCAAGACTGAGTCTGCGCAGGGGACCTCTCCTATGGACAAACTGTGTCCACACCATGTGGGACTCACCCAAGCTGTAAAGAACCTGCATGAGGGCTACAACCACTTGGAAGGAAGAGTGCAGTAACTTTCCATGCCAGCACCAGCTAGTCCCGGCCAAACAGGCTTCACGCACCATTGTGGCGTTACCAAATGAGCCCAGGGTGCCCATGCCTGAGTGGTTTGCAGGAGACCGCAGAAAGTTCCAGAACTCCTGTGAACTGTATTTCGCCCCGGACTTTCTCGCTGGAGGCCACTAAAGTGGGATTTGTGATCTCCCTCCTCCTAGAGGAACCCTAAGCCTGGGCACACCGCCTGATGGAGCAGAAAGCCCCAGAGACCACCAGTCTGGATCGGTTCTTCCAGGCAATGGCCCAACTATATGAAGACCCCCACCCCACCCCACCAGTCAGCCACAGCAGAGGCAGCCCTCCACGCTCTACCTCAAGGAAGCCACCCAGTGGAGGATTATGTGTCTGAGTACCGGCGATGGATCGCAGATACCGCCTGGAATGATGCGGCCCTTAGCTATCAATTCCAGCTGGGTCTCTCAAAGCCGCTCAAAGTTGGCTCGCGTCGGGGTCCCACATACCCTAGATGCCCTGATCAATCTGGCCATCCAGATCGATCGCCATCTGCAGGAATGCAGGGCAGAGAGATCCACTGGGCCTGCACGTCTGACCTGGATGATGCCTAAGGTCCCTAGTTATCCAGCCTCCAGTCCAGCTGCCTCCTCCTCCGCTCCACCAGACCACCAAGAACCCATGCAAATCAAGCTCCTCTGCCCGTCCTTGACCCCCGAAGGACGCCAGAGACGCATGCCTCAGAACCTGTGCCTATATTGTGGAGGTCCTGGGCACCTGGTGAGAAATTGTCCCGCCAAGGCCGGTAAGTGCGCCACCAGTAACCCTGACGGACTGATGTATTTACCCAATGATAAAGCTCACCTTGTGCTCTCTGTCTTTCTGCAGCTTCCCGGCGGGACTATCCCAGTGCAGGCTATCCTTGACTCTGGTGTATGCAGCTGCTTCGTTGACATTTTGCAGCGCATCACCAGATACCCCTCCGACCCAAGGAACATCCTATGGTCGTCCGACTGGCCAATGAGTCAACTATTAAATCAGGCGCAGTTATCCAGGAGACCACCCCAGTGCTCACCAAGACCAAGGGAGGACATGCCGAATTCCTGCTTCCTGCTACTGGATGCCATCGCATCCCCATTATTCCCGGTTATTCTGGGCCTCTCATGGCTCCAGACTCATAATCCTCAAATTAACTGGGCAACGGGTGAAGTAAACTTCTCTTCCTCCTACTGCCTCCACCACTGTCTGTCTCAGCCTCCGGAAAACCCCTCAGTCGTGCTCAGCCTGGGCACAGACGTCAACCAGGAATCACGCCTGGCTGTCCCTGCACCCTATCACGAATTCCTAGACATCTTCAGTAAGAAGGGAGCTGACGTCCTCCCACCGCACCGGTCCTACGACTGCCCGATTGACCTCCTACCGGGAGCTGAAGTCCTGTTCGGTCGGATTTTTCCCCTTTCCAAGGTGGAATTGATCGCCCTCAAGGCATACTTGGATGAAAATCTGGAGAAAGGCTTTATTAGACCATCCACCTCACCAGCAGGAGCCAGAATCTTCTTTGTGGAAAAGGACCATTTGCTCCGGCCCTGCATTGACCATTGGGAGCTCAATTGGATCACCATCAAGAACCGGTACCCACTACCTCTGGTTCCGGAACTCTTCCAGAGACTAGGAACTGCAACCGTCTTCACTAAATTAGACTTATCCAGGCGTACAACCTTATCCGCATTCGCGAAGGGGATGCATGGAAGACCGGCTTTCTGAACGCAGTTCGGGTACTATAAATATCTTGTGATGCCCTTCGGACTATGTAACGCCCCTGCGACTTTTCAGCACTTAGTGAACAACATTTTCTGGGACTCCTTAGATCAGTTCATAGTCGTTTACGTAGATGACATATTGATTCTCTCCCCTTCTCTGGAAGAGCATCGTAGGCACGCCTCAGATTACATGGTGCCTTTGAGTGCGCCAACATTTCATTTTTGGGGTTCAGCATCTCCACTGCCGGAATCACCATGGACCCACAGAAAGTCTCGGCCATCCTGAATTGGCCCACTCCAGTTGACAAAAAGGGAGTCCAGCAATTAGTTGGGTCTGCAAACTACTACCGGAAGTTCATCAAGGGTTTTTTGGCAGTCATCGCCCCATTAACCCAACTCACCAAGCAGCACTCACATTTCTGGTTTACTCCCGAGGCCCAAGAGGCCATCACTCAACTCAAGAGATTGTTCACATCTGCCCCGTTCTTAAACACCCGGACCCTGCATTACCGTACACTTTAGAAGTGGACACCTCTGAGACAGCAGTGGGAGCTGTCCTCCCGCAGAGACGAGGACCAAAGGCTTTGCTTCATCCCATCGCCTTTTTCTCCAGAAAACTAACACCTCCGGAGAGGAATTACGATGTAGGCGACAGGGAACTGCTGGCAATCAAGTCGGCCCTGGCAGAGTGGCGGTACCTCCTGGAAGGAGCTTCACACCCTGTTTTGGTTTTTACAGACCACAAGAACTTAGAGTACCTGCAGGCTGCCAAGAGACTGAAAGCCCGGCAGGCAAGGTGGACACTGTTTTTCTCTTGGTTCCAGCTGCACATCACTTATAGGCCTGGGCTAAAAATGTGAAGCGCTATCAAGGATGTTCCATGTTCCGGGGGACACATCTCCACCAGATACTATCCTTCCAGCCCACAGTTTCCTGCTCACCCAGGAAGATCTTCTGTCTCAGATCCAAAAATCCTGCACCGGCCTCACTGAACCACCGGATCCCCGACTCATGCTGAAAGACGGGTTGTGGTGGTTCGAAAATAGACTATGCATCCCAAAGGAACTCCGCTCGGTAATCCTCGGACTCTGTCATGATACCAAAATGGCTGGGCACTTTGGTGGTCGTAAAACAACAGAGTTACTTGCTCGCTCATTCTGGTGGCCTCAGCTGAAGGAAGACTGCCAGAGCTATGTAGCCACTTGTCCTGTCTGTGCCAGAAGTAAGACAGAGAAATCCAAGGCCTGGGGACTACTCAACCCATTGCCCATTCCGGAACGACGGTGGGCCCAAATTGCAATGGATTTCATAGTCGAACTACCACCATCTGCAGGATTCAACACAATCCTGGTGGTTGTGGACCATGTTACAAAGATGGCACATTTAATACCAATGAAAGGCACTCCTTCAGCAGCTGAAACCGCGGAAATCTTTATATGGGAGGTGGTCCGCTTACATGAGATTCCTACCAACATCGTGTCGGACCGAGGAGTACAATTCACTCCCCGCTTCTGGAAGTCCCTGTGTGCCACTTTGGGAATTGAGTTGGCCTTCTCCTCGACCTATCATCCACAGTCCAAAGGTCAAAAGGAGAGGGCCAACCAGACCCTCGAGCAATATTTGCAGCGCTATTCCTCCTACTCTCAGGATGACTGGGTCTCGCTCCTACCGGTAGCCGAGTTTGCGTATAATAACTCTGTCCACTCTGTCACCAAGCAGTTTCCTTTCTGGGCAAACCTCATCTACCACCCTTCCTTCCTACCCAATTTGGCTATGGAAAGCACTGTACCTGCTGTCCTGTAGGTAACACAGTTCCTTGAGAAAAACAACAAGCTCCTCCAGGAGACCCTCTCCCAAGCCCAAGCTACCAGCAAGAAAAATTTTGATAAAGGAAGGCGGGGAGAACTGGACCTACAAGTTGGTCAGCAGGTCTGGTTATCCACGAAAAATCTAAGACTCTCCTGTCCCTCTAAAAAAACTGGGACCCAGATACATAGGACCATTCCCTATTAAAAAGAAGATTAACCGAGTAGCCTATGAGCTAAACCTGCCATCATCTCTGCATATTCATCCGGTCTTCCACATTTACTTACTCAAGCCAGTAATTAAGGATGTCTTTCCGGGGCATAGCACAGGAGACCATTCTCGATTGTAGGAAAAGAGGAGGCAGAACCCAATTACTGGTCAAATGGAATTGCTATGGACCCGAAGAAAGCTCCTGGAATTGATCAGAGCCTTTTGGAGAAGAAACCCGTCCATGAGAGCCCGTTAGGGCATCCGGAGGCTGCCCCTTGGGGGGGCAATGTTAGGAAAATGGCTGTTTCCAGGTGTCTGCACATTGCGCGTGCCTGTGCGCGTGCACGCCAATGGCGCCAAACGGCCTGTTTAAGCAGACAACACCCTGCAGCAGATGCTGTCCATTCTACAGCGTTCCTGTGACCCCTGTGATTACTTTGAGAAACTTTCCTGCACCTGTGACCCCAGCTTTACTTGGACTTGTTGCTTTCTGCCTGCCCTGACCCTCAGCCCGATTACGACTACTCTCCTGCCTGATCCTTCTGTACCTCTGCTGCTCGCACTTTGCCGATCCTGCTTGCACCTGACCACCCGCCTGCCTGCCGCATAGCCAGCCTGTTGCCGACCCAGACTGTACGACCATTCTTCTGTTTGCACTAGCTCTAGTGGACTTTCACATGCCACCAAGTGACCCAGTCCAACCTTCGTGCCCCCTGTGCTCTTGAGCTCCCTGTCTGCACCACCAGGGGTTCTAAATCCAGGGCCGCAAGAAAGGTGATCCCCTGAATAAGTCAGACTCATCCGCCAGGTACGTGACACATTGCCCCCCCAAGGGGCAGCCTCCGGATGCCCAAATGGGCTCTTAGATCTGGGTGTCTCCTCCAGAAAGATTTAAGTTCTTCGGCATGGATATGGTCCTCAGGTTGCCATGAGCTTTCTTTGGGTCCATACCCCTTCCATTTGACTGAGAACTGGGTGGAACCACCCCTTTTCCTGCAAACGAGGATGGCTTCTACCTCAAACTCTTCCTCTCCATCCACAAGAATTGGCTCTAGTGGGGCCAACTTCCGACCTGGGAAGAGGTCCTGGGTCACAGGTTTTAACAGGGTAACATGGAATACCCAGTAAACCCGCAGCGAAGGAGGAAAGTCCAGCTCGTATGCCAACCTGTTAATTTTTCTTTTCATGGGAAAGGGACCAATGAACTTTGGGCCCAATTTCTTTGAAGGGCACGACAGACTTAAGTTCTTGGTTGCCAACCAAACCCGGT
This sequence comes from Glandirana rugosa, assembly GCA_018402905.1. NCBI lineage: Eukaryota > Metazoa > Chordata > Amphibia > Anura > Ranidae > Glandirana > Glandirana rugosa. The sequence goes on along the minus strand of BLSH010281644.1, from coordinate 64,192 downwards.
CGCCCGGTTGCAGGTCCAAATCCCAGCGTCTTCCCTTGTTGAATGCTCCCTTGTTGCACTCCTGCATCTGAGACAGTGTTTCCTGTAAAAGTTTGTTATTCCTTTCCAGGAATGCTTTTGCTTGGTAGCTGAGTGTATGGTATTATTGTAGGCAAATTCAGCCATAGGCAACAGCAAGACCCAATCATCTTGAGCAAAGGAGGAATAGCAGCAGCTATATTGTTCTAAGGTCTGGTTAGTCCTTTCCGTCTGGCCATTCGTCTGGGGGTGATAGGCAGATGAGAATGCCATTTTAATCTTCAATGTTGAACATGAGGCTTTCCAGACCCAGGAAGTGAACTGCACCCCGCGATCCGAGACAATGTTAACAGGGAGCCCGTGAAGTTGGACCACTTCTTTAATAAATGTCTCTGCAGTCTCGGCTGCGGTAAGGGTGCCTTTCATAGGGATGAAGTGCACCATTTTGGTAAGGCGAACCACAATTACAAAGATAGAGTTAAATTCTCCAGATGGGGGTAGCTCCACTATGAAGTCCATAGATATGTGGGACCATGGGCGCCCAGGGATGGGTAGCGGGTTCAACAGGCCCCAAGCTTTAGCCCTGCTAGTCTTGTTTTGGGAACAGACTGGACAGGCGCTGACGTATTTTCGGTAGTCCTCATCAATGGAAGGCCACCAAAAGAAGTGCGACAGCAGCTCCACAGTTTTGCGACCTCCAAAGTGCCCTGCCAACTTGTGGTCGTGGCAAAGTTCCAAGACTATTAGGCGTTGCTCTTCTGGAATGTAGATTTTGTTATGGAACCACCACAGCCCATCCTTCATTAACAGCCTGGGGTCAGGAGACATGGGGGAACCAGCCAGGGATCGTTTGACTTGAGATAACAGATCTTCCTGAGTCAGCAAGAAGCTCAGAGAAGGAAGGATGGTATCCGGAAGCGTGAAGGCTCCAGGTTCGATGAACATCCTAGACAGAGCATCCGGCTTTACGTTTTTGGACCCGGGTCAGTATGTGATGTCCAGCTGCAAGCGGGAGAAGAATAAAGCCCAACGTGCCTGGCGCGGTTTCAACCTTTTAGCTGTGCGCAGGTATTCTAGGTTTTTATGGTCGGTGAAGACCATGACAGGATGTACAACTCCCTCCAGCAGATACCGCCATTCTTACAGGGCGGACTTGATAGCCAGGAGTTTCTGATCCCCCCCCCCCCACAACGTAATTTTTCTCGGGTGCCGAGAGCTTGCGGGAGAAAAAGGCGATGGGGTGTAGGGAAGCCTTCAGACCTCGTCTCTGGGAAAGAACTGCTCCTACTGCAGTTTCTGAAGCGTCCACTTCCAGGACGTAAGGCAGAGTCGAATCCGGGTACTTTAGGACAGATGCGGAGGTAAATATTTTCTTGAGCTTCAGAAAGGCCATTTGGGCCTCAGGAGACCAGTGGAAATGGGAGTTCTGCTTAGTGAGCTGGGTAATGGGTGACAGCGGATGGATGACAGCTGAATAGATGACAGCGGAAAACCCCTTGATAAATTTCCTGTAGAAATTGGCGAAGAGAGGCAGAGAAATGAGGATATCGTCTAGGTAGATGATGACGAATTGATCAAGATAGTCACAGAACACCTCATTCACCAAGTGTTGGAAGGTGGCCGGGACATTGCAGAGCCAGAAGGGCATCACTAGGTATTCATAGTGGCCAAAGCGTGTCCTGAAGGCCGTCTTCCACTCATCACCCTCTCTGATGCGAATGAGAAAGGCACCTAGCCTTTGAAATAGTTCGGGGACCAGTGGAAGGGGATAACGGTTTTTAACCGTAATTTTATTGAGGTTCGTGTAATCTATGCAGGGTCTGAGAGAGTGGTCCTTCTTTTCTACAAAGAATATTACAGCCCCCGCAGATGATGTGGAGAGCCGAAAGAATCCTTTCTTAAGGCTTTCATCAAGATAGGCCTTGAGGGCCTTCAGGGATTGAGGTATTCCCACACGAGTGCCGCATCATTCCACGCAGTGCCTGCGCTCCACCGCCGGAACTCTGAGACATAGTCCTCCGCCATACGGCGGCCTTGCTGGAGCATGTGGAGAGCGGCCCCTGCGGTGGTGGCCTGGTGGGGGTCCTCATAGAGCCGTGCCATTGCCTGAAAGAAGAGGGTTAAGTCGGCTGTTTCAGGCCTGGGGTTCATCCAGCAGCAGAGAGATTACCAGTCCCACCTTAGTGGCTTACAAGGAAAAGGTGCAGGGTTGAAGGGCAAAATATAGCTCGCAGGAATTGCGGAAGACTCGAAACTTCTTGCAGTCCCCTGTGAACCCTTCAGGGAGCGGCACTTCAGGCTCAGTAGGTAAGGTGGTGATGGTGCGAGCCGCCGACTGGCTAGGATTGGGGGCGGCCGGTAAGGAGAGCTCCTGGACTCTGCCCTCTAACCAGGTGTAACCCTCCTGTAAATTTTACACAGCTTGGGTGAGTCCATCTAGGTGCACACAGAGTTCTTCCATTGGAGAGGGCCCCTGCGCAGACTCGGGCATGGCTGTCCGTTGCTGTCACGTACCTGGTGGTAGAGTCTGGCTTATGCAGTGGGAAACCTCTCTTACGGCCCTGGTTCGGTAACCCCTGATAGAGCAGACAGGGAGTTCTAGAGCACAGGGGGGGCACAAGGGCTGAACTGGTCACGGATGGTGGTGTGAAGGTCCTGAAGAGACTTGTGCTAGGCTGAAGGATAGTAGTACAGACCGGGGCAGTAACTGGCGGGCAGTGTGGTACAAAAGGAGCAGGCAGGCGGGTGGTCAGGTGCAAGCAGATTGGTTAACGGGCGGGCAACAGCGGTACAATGGGTCTGGCAGAAGAGTAGTCGTAGGCAAGCCGGGGGTCAGTGCAGACAGAGTTCAAGCAAGTACATGGTCAAGCTGGGTCACAGGTAAACAGGAAATCTCAGAACAGATCTCTACAGAACACTGGGACATTGTAGAATGGACAGCACCGGTTTCAGGGTGCTGTCTGCTTAAATGGACCGTTTGGCACCAATGCCGGCGCATATGTGCGCGCACACGCGTGCGTACACGCTCACAGGCATGCACAAATGCACCCAGGCACGGGCACATGCTACGCGTGCCTGCACACAGGCTTTCGGACCTGAATTCTAGCGGCAATGGTTGTTTCCTGACATGTGACAACAGGGAAAAGAATAGTCGGGTGACAAGGTGGTTCCTCGCTTTACAACCCTTTAAGTTTACAACGGAGCATAGAGCGGGAAAGCTACAAAACAATGCGGATGCCCTTTCCCAGGTCCACTGGTTTGAGCGGGGGGGGGGGGGGAATATGATGGTATGCAAGTCAAAGTGATAGACGGAGACTATCTGTCGCCTCGTATACGTTCACTTGGATTGGACTGAAGCAGAGTGCGGCCTGGGTTTTCCCAGCCACCGTGGCGGGGTTGGTTCAGGGCTGGGTTTTTGGGTCCATTGGAGTCCAGTCTTAGGTGGGGTTAAATGACCAGGAGGAGAACACAGTATTGCTCTGGCCTGGGACTCAGAAACACTACACTGAGAGAGCTACACATTGGGAATTGGTTGCTCTAAGGACTCAAAAGAAAGGTTTGCATTTGTTTTGTTTGAGGGTGTCTGGGACGAGCCCGACACCATATAGTAAGGGTTTCTGTTCTGTATAGTTTAGAGCTGGACGGCAAGGATTTGTTTTTGCTATTTTGTTTGTTTATTTAACTTGCAACCTTTACCAATAAAACTGGCAACCCGCCAGACTTTTAAGAAAGCTTTGCCTGCACGCTGCCTTTTTCCCAGGAAAGCTGATCCCCATGAGCTAATCTCCCACAATATACATGTATGTACAGTGGAATAACGGTTAGAGAATAAATGAGAGGTTATAAAAGAATCCACTAGTTACTGCAATATGATACCACACTAAAGGGGAATCCCAGGCCGGCCTATTAAACCTTTGTGTCCTAATGAGAGACCAGATAGAATAGGATAGGACCCTTTAACTAGTAGTAAACAGCAATGTCCAGAGTGCAAGGACTGCAGTGATCTTCACCGGCAGTTGGAGCTGTTTGAATTGTATCCAAGATATGGTGCAGTGATGTTAAGGTAAGCAGGACAGCTTAAACTGGCTGGTGGTATTCCTTCAAGTACTTTAGGGTACAGATGTCTATGTACAGTGTCATATTTAATGTAATAAAGTGATCCTATGGGCAAGGTGTCTTTTCACAGTGTCCAAGAAAGATAACAAGGCAGGAGTTGTAACTGGTGGGTGGCTGCCCTCTCACCAACTGAAGAGCCTGATAGAAACCTCCAGAACAGTGATTCAGGATGAGATGGCCGACCAGCTGCTGAACATCTGTCATCGGATCTGTCTGATGAGGTGGTGCTGCAGTAATGCCTCATAAACAGCAAACAGAGTTGGACCTTCAGGGCGCGGGCTGGAGTCACTACATTGCCGCGTGGTAGGCTGCAGCCCTCACGCACAGCAGCAGAAGGGGTGTTCACTCGATGAGGCCCAGGAAGAAGAGACCTGCTGGCCCTTTTATAGTCTCTCCCAGAGGTCTTTTAGTGTTGCAAAGAGCCCTCTGGGATGTGTAGTCCAGTGATAGTTCCACAACTCCAGAATGTCTGCTCAAGAGACTGTTAGCCCACAATCCTCCCTGCATGGCTCAGAGATATGATGTCAGTTACTAGAGCCCAGCACTAGAGGGATACAGGAACAGTTGGAGAATGACAGGGGCGATCTGCAGAACCAGGTAACTGTAGTCCACTGTCGGCTTCACATCTACCTAAAGTTCCGGCACCATCAACTCATTACCTTAAGAAAATGTTTACGGCTCATGTTCTAAATAAAGATCCTAGAGAATAAAGAGCCTAAAGCTGGCCATACAGTATACAATTTACTTGTAATTTTCCTTTAGATTTACCTTCATTTATGTAGTGCAAGGTGCAAAGGGGTTGTCTGATTGGCTACAAATCGAACTTGTTGTTCAGGTTTGACCTCATATTTTATGGTTTTTGTATAATGTACGGACAGCCTTACACTACTGAGGGATGTAGTGTTACGTTCTTCATAAGGGGAACTTCCAGAGTCAGAGGTGGATTGAATGTCTGCACAACCCTATGTAGGTGCACTGGGGCCTGTCAATTGCTAATGACCCATTACAAGCAGACGCCACTCAGAACAAAGATGCCGACTAGATTATTTTCAGTGAAGTTAAAAGTCTGTCTTCAAGGAGGCGTGGCTTGGCGCGGCGGGCGGGTGGATGTGCTGAGAGAGAGCTCCGCTTGCTTGGTTTACACATCCATCTCCATCCGAGCTCCGTGGGGCACATCCGCAGGTAACAAGACCCCAGGGTGCCAGCACAGATCCAGGGCTATCCAACGAGCCCACTCTGGGAAAAATTTTCTACTTTTTTCCGCCGAGGCCTAGGCCCCGATCGGATCCCCGGGCTAAATTTCCGGATCACGGGACGCGGCCCGCTCCGTTCGGCGGCGCACCTCCTCCCCTACAGCCAGCTAGCCCTGATCACATACCCAGAGACAGTGAGCCCCTCTATGGCTAGAAAAGGAGACTGGGGTGTGTATATTTAAAAGTCTCAATGGAAGCTAGTCGGCCGCAAAGACTGTGATTCTTACTGTCCTGTTACATAGGCGGCCATACTTAGGATACTTATATACAACTCTCAGAACATCAACATTAGAGGACAAGTTCCAAATTCTCAAGGCTCACTTAAAAGACACTGTTCTGGCAAGGAAGGCAAAAGGTGACAACTACCTATAGTGCACAATTGCTTTGCTCTCTCACAGTCATTCCATAATCCTCAGAAAGCCCTGCCTACCATCTTCAAGACTCTTTGCTTACCATCATCAGAGCAACAATCACGGTTTCTTTGCCTGACAAAACCACCACTCCAGAACAACTTGCCAATTCAGAGCCTCCAACGAATTCCACTATAGCGAAACCTCCACTATGACAGGCTGATCAAAGAGCATTAGCCCGGGGGGTCGCTCCGCAGAACTACATAGAGACATTGCCATTTTTACTATTTCACCGTTCAACAAGACCTCACCACCAAAACAGTCCGTTTCTTTGGCACTAACAACGAGACTACTACCATTCGTTTCTCAGAACTTCTACCATCCGTCCCGAAAGACTCCTAATACCTTACTGACACTCTCTCGTTTCGTTAACACGTGATATCCATCAACAGTGGAAAACGGAAGGAACGGTCTTGTCACAGAAAATTCACTCGGAACTCTTAAACCTTGAACAGGAGATTACAACTACAAGACTCTCAACATATATTCATAGGATTCATACCGGCGGATACATTGTCCTGTCATTCTTAGTGTCAGAAACGCCGGCTGATCGAAGGTAACTCTGAAAATTTATATGTGTGGGGT
>BLSH010281644.1:38834-52680 GCA_018402905.1 Glandirana rugosa | reverse complement strand
CACATTGCAATCCGGTACACAAGTTACGTTTCCACTTTCTAAAAGGGAAAAACATATACACACAACGCCATTACACCCCTAGTAGAGCATTTACAAAAAAAAAAAAAGTTTATAAACGAACACTTTTCATCTTTTATAACACAAACATCAGTACCCCAACAGCACTCACACCTTATAAGACGGCTACGAAACTTTACAACGGTCGTACGGGTCTACCAAACTTTAAACACACCCCACAGCAAACAAACCACCTAATTTAGAAGGTAAAGAACTTAAAACAATTAAGAAAACTTGGTTAGAAAATACCACCCCCCCAACCCTCTGACGGTTCAAACCATCTGGGCATGCTGGCAACATTTCAAAGCATCGGCAGAATATTCCACACTCACGACAACCCCATGACTACAAACACAATATTTTCTACTTTTCACAAGCAAATATTTGAAAAAAAAAAAAACATTTACGAGATGATCCCCACATTACCGCAACACACATATACAAAAAGGGAAAATCTTTCACCTTTGCATTGAACACATGGCCTAACGTTACACTGTCTCCCCTAGAGATTAATAATCTCCTGAACGATTTTTATTCCCAACAAGAATTTTATCAACAATGCCCAAAAGGGTCTCCTAGAACGCCCTGGCGGGCCCCTCCCTGTCGCCTCCGCCCGGCTTCCAGTCCCAAATTGGGGTGGTCGGGCGGTCTGGAGGCGCCATGGGGAGGCCCGAATGGGTATGGGCACCTCAAACCACAAAGAAACGGAATATTCCTCTGGTATTCTTTCACCACAAGAAACAAACATCAAGATACTGAACCACCTAAAACAACAAGATCAATCTATGATGATTCATAAGACGAACATTTGTTATATAATGTTTAATATTAAGTTGTAACTTTGTACGCTTTTAGTAGTCATGTTTGCCTCTTTTCTGTAAAAACGAAAACTGACGTGTAAGGTACCCTACTTTGACATGTATGTATCTTCTTAACATTGTCTCAATAAAATATTTTGGAACAAAAAAAAAAGTCTGTCTTCAAGATTTTTTCCTTGGCTAGGATGATCTCTGCCCAATAGTGTCTGCATAGTTCCAGTGCTAACATCATCAGTTTCAACATTTCCCCTACAGCTACGGCCTTATCCAAATGCAGCCAATGGTAGGCTGCCCTTCTTCCACTAAACATCAATGAGAGGGAAAACTTTTACTGAACACCAATGATAAAGAGCCATTTTCCCACAGAACACCTTCTCCCACTCTACTGAATGCCAATTATAGGGGGCTTATCCCACTGAATAACAAAGACAGTGGGTATTCGGCCATTGAACTCCAATGACAGGGGACCCTCCTTCCACTCAGCATCATTCATAAGGGGCCCTTCTCCCATTGACACCAATGGTTGGGGGCATTTATTTCACTGACTCCAATGATAGAGGGCCCTTCTACCTCTGACACCAGTGGTTGGGGGCATTTATTTCACTAACACCAATGAAAGGGGCAGACTCGATGGACTACTCAGTCTTTTTCTGCCGTTACTTTTTTATGTTTCTGTGTTTCTATAATGATAGAGGGCCCTTCTCCCACTGACACCAATGGTTGGTAGCCTTTATCCCACAGACACCAGTCTTAGTGGCCTTATCCCAGTGAAACCTACGGGAGTGTTGGGCTTTGCTGCATGCTGATTCCAGGTCCTGAACCCCAGGTTCACCCTTCTCAACACCATAGACCCCAAGTCAGGGAGTAGGTCTTGAGCTCTAATTGTACTGAGGGAACAGTCCTGAGGTCAAAGCAGTCTGGTAGATAGGATGAAGGCTAGAGGTCAGGACAGACAGTGGGCCAAGATAATCAGGAACAAAGCTGGAGGTCAGGGCAAGCTGAACTTGGATAACCAGGAAACTAAGTGTAGCGCTGGGCTCTTTAACCACCTGCTGACTGCTCACAGTAAATATACTGTAAATATACTGCGAGTGGGCAAGAGGGGCAGGTACAATTATGTACCTGTACGTTGGCTCTTTCTTCTGGGATTGGCGGGGCACATGCGTGTGCCCTCTGCCGACCTGTGCTGTGATTGGACACAGCGCGAGTTTAGCAGCTGATTTCAACCAATGATTTTGGCTGAAGTGAGCTGGTTGCCTGTGTCCAATCACACACAGAGCTCTGTGTTTAAAAAAAACCACAGAACTCTGTACAGGGAACAGCATTCTGGCTGTTTCTTGCAGGGAGAAAAAACAGCCAGATAGTAAAGTAAAAGCAGCAACTTTACACACATTACACATTGTTAGGTACACAATTAACCCATGATTGTCACTGGGATCAGTTAGATCTCTTATGCCCCTGGTAGCCCAGCCCCCTCACAGTTAGAACATGCCTAGGGAACACAGTTAGTCCCTAGATCTCACCCTGCAGGTTAACCGCTTCCCTGCCAATGACATTTATACAGTAATCAGTGGATATTTAAATCTCTGATCGCTGTATAAATGTCATTGGTTCCAAAAAAGTGTCAAAATGGTACGACATGTCCACTGCAATATCGCAGTACCGCTAAAAATCGCAGATCGCCGCCATTACTAGTAAAAAAAATAAGAAAATAAAAACCCCAGAAATTAATTCTCATCATCCGTAAACGTGGCCACTTTTGTGCAAATCAATCAATAAACGCCGATTGCGATTTTTTTTTTTTACCAAAAATATGAGGAAGAATATAAATCAGCCAAAACCGATGAAAAAAATGTTTTTTTTATATATTTTTTTTTGGATTTGTATTTTAGCAAAAAGTAAGAAAAACTGTTTTTATTGCAAAATTGTCGCTCTTTTTTTGTTTATAGCGGCGATCAGAAATGACGCAGAGGTGATCAAATACCACCAAAAGCTCTATTTGTGGGAAAAAAAGGATGCACGTTTTGTTTGGGTATAACGTCGCACGACTGCGCAATTGTCAGTTAAAGCGACGCAGTGCCGAATCGCAAAAAGTGCTCTGGTCCTAAAGTGGGAAATCCTTCCGGGGTTAAAGTAGCACAGTACTGAATACCTGAAATAGTATTGTCATGAAGGGGGCAAAACCTTCTGGAGGTCAAGTGGTAAAACCCTGACCAACAAGGCTGAGAATAAACAGCAGGAGGACATTTTTTTTCTTTCCTCTTTGCTTAAAGCGAAACTAAATGTAATAAATAAAATTTTACTGAGCTGCACATGAACAGTTTAGTGTGCATTCTCAGTACACTCTGGCTGTGCTAGAATGAACGACTCCTGTTAACCTGCATGGGATGACATCATTCTGCCATTGGCAATCAAGAGACCCAAAACCCGGCACCCAGAAATTGTTGACAGTGGCCAGTGAGGGATTTGACTGCCACATTGCTGAACTGGAGAGATGAGTATTTCTTTCAGTTTAGTTCCTCTTTAACCACTTGCTGCCCACCCACAGTATATTTACTGCAGGTAGCAGCTGCAGGCTAAGCGACGTATTGGCACTGGCGCGCCCCCTGTCCAGTGGACACAGCTGATTACGGTGCTCAGAGCCCAGCTGCTGTGAATGTGACCAATCATAGCGATCACACGACTACATGTAAGCAGAACAGTCATGAACAGCTTGCTTACTGTTGTGATGCTGTGATTGGCCCACAGCTATCACATGGTACTTGGGCCAAACATAGCACCCTGTACCATGTGATTAGCTGTATCACAGCTTTACAATAGTAAGCAAGTTATCATGAATGAAAGCCATTCATGACAGTTAAAACTATTGCTTATAGCAATAAATATCTAATGACAGTATGTTAAAAAAAAGTTAAAAAAAAACTAAAAATATGTTTAACCACTTGCCTACTGGGCACTTATACCCCCTTCCTGCCTGGCCAATTTTCAGCTTTCAGTGCTGTCGCACTTTGACTGACAATTGTGCGGTTATGCAGCACTGTACTCCTATGACATTTTTATAATTTTTTCACACAAATAGAGCTTTCTTTTAATGGTATTTAATCACCACTGTTTTTTTTAAAAAACATTTTAGCTAACAAATGAGAAAAAGCCCAAAAAATGTTTTTCTTAGTTTCTGTTATAAAACAGGTAATTTTCTCCTTCACTGATGTGCGCTGATTAGGGATGGGCCCGCCGTTCGACTCGAACATCAGGCGTTCGCCCATTCGTCGAATTTAGAACATTATGGGGCGTTCGCAGCGACTTCACCACCGCGGAGCGCCCCATAATGCATGGGCGCGCACAGCTCCTCCTCTATGTGAGGGCTGTCACCATCTCTGCTGGCTTTGTTTTGACGTTTAATTTATAGTGCGGGACGGGCCATCGGGTGATGTACGGGTGATCTCGCCCCCTTCTGACGTCATGTGATGTCAGAGGGGCGGGTCGTTCAATTATGTCACTGGGTGGCCGCGCCCTACACTATAAATAAAACATCAAAATAAACAGAGCTCAGTTGGCGGGAGCCCTCCCATGGAGGAGGAGCTGTTTGGGGGTTTTTTTTGGGTCCGTCGCTCACCGTGATTGACGATGGATTACAATGGGGGACACTTATTTTTATTTTTTACTAAAGGACTTGTCCCTAATTGTCTCCTGTGGTTTTTTCTTTTTTGACACTTTTGGTGAATTAGTGGGGGTACGATGTACCTTATACTAATTCCCATGGGGGGGTCAGGATCTGGGGGCCCCCTTATTAAAGGGGGCTTCCAGATTCCGATAAGCCCCCCAGCCTGCACACCCCTACAACCACAGCCCAGGGTTGTGGGGAAGAGGCTCTTGTCCCCATCAACATGGGGACAAGGTGCTTTGGGGTGGGGGCAGTGCCCCCCACCCCAAAGCACCCATACTCCCCATGTTGAGGGCATGTAGCCTGGTACAGTTCAAGAGGGGGGCTGCTCACTCCCCCCCCCCATCCTGGCAGGCCAGGTTGCATGCTCGGATATGGGTCTGGTTTGGATTTTAGGGGGGACCCCATGCTAATTTTTTCAGTGATTTTTATGTATATTGCCGGGAGCCGGCAATACATTACAGCCGCGATAATAAATGACAATTTTTCCTTAACACATGTAATTTTGCTCTGGCTATGTTCTAAACATCAAAGAGGTGTGCCCTTTTACAGGCAGACTAAGAACACCCTAGGCATGATATTTAAGGGAATATTTCATTTTTATTGTTTCACTTTAAGCATTAATAAAATCACTGAAAAAACAATCAATTTAAAAACTTTTTTTTTGCATTGATACGTGTCCCCTAGGGCAGGACCCGGGTCCCCATACACTTTTTAGGGCAATAACTTGCATATAAACCTTTAAAATGAGCACTTTTGATTTTTCATGTTCGGGTCCCATAGACTTTAATGGTGTTCAAATGTTCGCATGTTCTGGTGCGAACCAAACCGGGGGGGTGTTCGGCCCATCCCTAGCGCTGATGAGGCTGCACTGATGGGCACTGATAGGCAGCACTGATGTGCACTGATGAGACAGCACTGGTGGGCACTGATGATGAGGCACTGATGAGGCTGCACTGATAGGCGGCACTGATGGACACTGATAGGTGGCACTGATGAGGAGGCACTGATAAGCAGCACTGATCAGCGGCACTGATGGACATTGATTGGCAGCGCTGATGGGCACTGATGAGGCACTGATAGGCGGCACTGGTGGACACTAATTGGCAGCACTGATGGGCACTGATTGACAGCTCTGATGGGCATTACTGGGGCTGCACTTATCATCAGGATATTGATGATCGATGTCCTGATTATCAGTGAAGATGTCCCCTTGCACACTTGCTGTTTACTGGCTCTCCTCTCCTCACACTGTGACAGCGCGTGAGGAAAGGAAATGATAATAACCAGCAAGTGTGTTTACATTGGGATCAGCTGTGATTGGACACAGTTAATCATGTGGTAAAGGGCCACTGTAATTGTCCCTTTACCCCAATCCGTGATCAGCTACCCGATCTGTGACACAGCATTCACAGAGTGGGCCAATGCCCGGGGGGTGTGGTTCTGGGATGATGTCAATAGACTGGACGACTGTCCTGTAGCTGTCATTTGGCTATACTGCGGTTGGCAAGTGGTTAAAATATTGAATACATTTTTTTTTCTTTTACATACTGGCACCAGTCAGTATTCCTGATCACTGCCATACCAGTCATATGACGATGCTGTACTGCACTGGTCACAGTATGTAAAAAAAATGTGAAAAAACCCAAAAAGTCTATTTTCTTAATTTTCCAAAAAATTGTGACAAAAAAATTGCAACTTCAAAAAACTGCCTTGCCTTTTACTAAATACCTCAGACTGTCTACTGTCAGGATCTGTGTTATTACTTGGCTCACCTGCAGGTGGCACTGTTGCTTTTAGCACAAAAGGGTGCAGTTCTGGTGGCCACCAGCGGGTGTCTCCCAGCTAATGGACTTACAAATTATCAGGCTGCACCTGACATGATCTGCTGGGAGTATATACGTCCGCCCTTCACTGAGGTTCAGGGCTTCAGTATTGTTTCTGCAAGCCGTGTTCCTGCCTGAGCCTGATCTGTCCTTGTATTTTGATCCTGATCCAGAGTCCTGTCCCCTGTGACCTGCGTCCTGCTGCTGCTGCTGCTGCTGCTGGCTTTCTGTTCCTCTTGTCTCCTGTCTCTGCCGGTATTCTTATGTGTGTTTCCTTATTTGTAAATAGTTAGGGTATTTTCTGGGGTTTCTTTGTTTCAACTACTTCCACCTTGCTTGTTTATTGTCACAGGTGCTGGTATTGGATGTGTGTCATTTTCAATAATACACATATTTTTTCACTTATCCATATGTCCTGATTTCTTTAAATGCTTGCATCCTGACATGATACTGAAGCCATACTATCAGTTCGGCTGCACCTGGGAAATTAGGTTTTGGCATTTGTTAATTGGTGCAAGATGCAGTTTGAGGAGGTTGTGTATTTTACCCTGCTTATAGAAGAAGACAGGGAATACTGCTGCCAAATCTTGAAAAAGCAGTCTAGGGAACAATTACTGGAAAATATCCGCCTGGCTCATTCTCTGGTGGATCAAGGCAGCTGTTTGTTTGAGGAAATTCAGACCCTCATTCAGATCTGTGCGGAGATGGCTTTGTCTAGGACCCCTACTGGTCGTGATGATTACTCTCCTCCCTTTAATGTATCTCAGCTGGAATCTCTTGTGTGGCTATTAGAGGATGATAAAACCTATATTTTGGAGCATTACTCTGTATTTTCACAAGAGGCGTTGTTGGATTGTATCAATGCAGTACACTCTTTAGTTAGACAAGGGGATTGTGAATTGAAGTTTGTTCAGCCCTTGCTTCAAACCTGGGCGGATCTTTCCTCCATAATACCAGTTGACATGCACCCATCCACTAGCCACCAGTCTGTTCAGAGATCCCTCTCTCCATTGTCCATAGCAACTCCCCAGAGAACCTCATTTGTAACTACTGTTTCTTTCATTACTACTATTACTCCTCTAACCGCTGCACATTCTATTCTTAAACCTGCAACAGCTCGCAGGGTTCCAGTCTAAGCCTAAAAAAAAAAGGAAATTCTTTTCAATCTCTACAATGGGAGAATCTCCCAATGAGGGTTTTATGGCAGCAAGGTTGGTAGAGGTATAACTTAGTGTAAACAAGAATGTAGAATACCAATTTATGGTTTCAAAATTTATTTACAGGTATGTACACAATATCAAACATGAACTCTGGTTGTGCAAACAAGGGACCTGTACATCATCATACCAGTGTGTTACAAAATGAAGGATAGCATACGATACAGCCATAGCTGTGTCGATTTACTGACGCGTTTCGACCTTTAAAGGGTTTTTAGGTCTTCTTCAGGGGGAAGTATCCTTTTCCACAGTAATATCAAAGGAAAAAAGACTAAGTATTTATTCAAAAGTCAAACATTTATCATATTTGTACACATGTAAAGCTTACATTTGCCACTAAGCATTGGTTGTGGGGCACCAGTCCCAGAAACCAGAGTGTAGTTAAAAACAGTCAGCAGAGTATGGCTCATCATAGGCTGTCCCCGTCCCTGTAGCTGGGTACCCCGTTTTTGCCCAAGGGCTTGCAGGGGGTCACACTTAGTCCCCTCAGTTGGGGGGGGGGGTGCAATGAACTGCGCCAAAGATTTTATCCTATAATAATAATTTATTAGGGTTAAATAATCCTGTATAGGATTTGTTTTTTGCAGGGCGACCAGAGCATAGGTTTCCCCCTGAACTAAAATGCATTTTAATTCAGGGGGAAACCTATGCTCTGGTCGCCCTGTAAAAACAAATCCTATACAGGATTATTTAACCCTAATAATTTATTATTATAGGATAAAATCTATGACGCAGTACATTGCACCCCCCCCCCCACTGAGGGGACTAAGTGTGATCCTCTGCAAGCCCTCGGACAAAAACGGGGTACCCAGCTATGGGGGCGGGGGCAGCCTATGATGACCAATACTCTGCTGACTGTTTTTAACTACACCTTTTTTCTGGAACTGGTGCCCCACAACCAATGCTCAGTGGCAAATGTTTTACATGTGTACAAATATGATAAATGTTTGACTTTTGAATAAATACTTAAAGTCTTTTTTCCTTTGATATTACTGTGGAAAAGGATACTTCCCCCTGAAGAAGACCTAAAAACCCTTTAAAGGTTGAAATGTGCCAGTGAATCGACGCAGCTATGTCTGTATTGTATGCTATCCTTCATTTTGTAACACTGTAACGTGGTATGATGATGTACAGGTCCCTTGTTTGTACAACCAGAGCTCATGTTTTATATTGTGTACATACCTGTGGAAACGCTAAATCAATTTTGAAACCATAAACTGGTATTCTACATTCTTGCTTACAGTAAAGTATACCTCTACCAACCTTGCTGCCATAAAACCCTCATTGGGGGATTCTCCCATTGTATACGTCAATCAAGGGGGGGCAGCATATAATATCTCTCCAGCAGTACCCACTTGTCCATGTAATTCTTTCCAACCTCTATCATTCTGTCTCTGTCATCTCCTGCTTCTACACCAGCTACTGCAGTCCAGCCCGCCATGGTTCCATTGGTTCCAGTCCAGCTTGCCATGACACCATCTGTTTCAGTCAAACCTGTTACCATACCACTTGATCCAGCCAGGCCCACCATCACACCTGCCACGTTGTGTCAGCCTATGAAAATTGGACCGTCTGCTACTGGCCCTATGGACCCTTTGCTGGTGAACCAAATTTACCTCACTGATCCTGTTCCTGATGCTCTGCCTGGTGGTCCCATTCCTGATTCCATACCTGGTAGCGCCGTTTCTGATGCCCAGCCTGCTGTTCCAGTGCCCACTGCCATGCCTGCTGCCCAGTCTATGTTCCAGTACCGGCTGCCCAGCCTGCTGTTACGGTGCCCACTGCTGTGCCTGCTGCCCAGCCTGCTGTTCCGGTCCATGTTGACATGCCTGCTGCCCAGCCTGCTGTTCTGGTGCCCGCTGTCGTGCCTGCTCCCCAGCCCGCTGTTCCGGTGCCTGCTGCCCAGCCTACTGTTCTGGTACCTGCTGCTCAGCCTAATGTTCCAGTGCCCACTGCCATGTCTGCTGCCCAGCCTGCTGTTCCAGTACCTGCTGTCAAGCCTGCTGTTCCGGTATCTGCTGCTATGCCTGCTGCCCAGCCTGCTGTTCCGGTACCTGCTGTCATGCCTGCTGCCCAGCCTGCTGTTCCAGTGCCTGCTGCCATGCCTGCTGTTCCGGTGCCCACTACTGTCCTGCCTGCTGTTCTGGTGACCGACACCCAATGCCCAGCCTGATGACTCAGTTCTTGATGCCCAGCCTGATGGTCCAGTTCCTGATGCCCAGCCTGCCGATCCTATAACCGCAGACCAACCTGATGACCCAATGCCCTCTACCCAGCCTATTGACCCGGTGCCTGCCGCCCAGCCTGATGATCCAGTGCTTGCTGATGACCTGGTACCCACTGCCCAGCCTGATGACACGGTCCCCGCTGTTCAGCCTGATGATCTGGTACTTGCTGATGACCCGGTGCTTGCTGATCCGGTGCCCACTGCCCAGCCTGCTGTTCCGGTGCCTGCTGTCCAGCCTGCTGTTCCAGGGCCCACTTTCCTGCCTGCTGTTCCGGTGCCTGACACCCAGTTTGATGACCCCAATGCCCAGCCTCATGATCCAGTTCTTCATGCCCAGCCTGATGAACCAGTTCCTGATGCCCAATCTGCCGATGCCGTAACCGCAGATCAGCCTGATGATCCGGTGCTCGCTGATGACCCAGTGCCCGCTGCCCAGCCTGATGACCCAGTGCCCACTGCCCAGCCTGATGACCCAGTGTCTGTTGATCTGGTGACGGATGAACCAGTGCTCACTGCCCAGCTTGATGACCCAGTGCCTGCTGTCCAGCTTGATGACCTGGTGCCCACTGATCAAGTGCCTGATGACCCGGTGCCTGCTGATCTTGTGCCTGATGACCCTGTGCTGCTGATCCAGTGCCCATTGATCCAGTGCCTGATGACCCGGTGCCCGCTGATCCAGTGCTCGCTGATCCAGTGCCTGATGACCCAGTGTCCTCTGATCCAGTGCCTGATGACCCGGTGCCCACTGATCCAGTGCCCACTGCCCAGCCTGATAACCCAGTGTCTGTTGATCTGGTGGCGGATGAAACAGTGCCCACTGCCCAGCTTGATGACCCAGTGCCTTCTGCCCAGCTTGATGACCTGGTACCCACTGATCAAGTGCCTGATGACCCGGTGCCTGATGACCCGGTGCCTGCTGATCCAGCACCTGATGACCCAATGCCCATTGACCCAGTGCCTGATGACCCAGTGCCCGCTGATCCAGTGACTGATGTCTCAGTGCCCGCTGATCCAGTGCCTGATGACTCAGTGCCTGCTGATCCAGTGCCTAATTACCCGGTACCCACTGATCCAGCACCTGATGACCCGATGCCTTCTGCCCAGTCTGATGACCCGGTGCTCGCTGATCTTGTGCCTGATGACCCTGTGCCGCTGATCCAGTGCCCTCTGATCCAGTGCCCACTGATCCAGTGCTCGCCGATCCAGTGCCTGATGACCCAGTGTCCGCTGATCCAGTGCCTGATGACCCGGTATCCACTGATTCAGTGCCGGATGACCTGGTGCCTGATGATCTAGTACTTGATGACCCTGTACCCGCTGTTCCAGTGAATGATGACTCTGAACCTGCTAATCTATTGTCTGCTGATCTGGTGCCTGTTGATGCTTTCCTACCTGTTGCCCAGCTTGCTGCTGTTTTCCTGCCTGATGTCCAAATTGCCACTGATTGTCCCCTGCCTGATGCCCAGCCTGACTTTGATGCCCTTGTTTTATTTGCCCCTGATGCATTCATGCCCACTGTCCAGCTAACTTTTGATACCGGACTCAGAATTCCAGACCCTGGTGGTGGAGCGTATGATCCATTACCCGACTCAGATGGCACGCCTCCCAGCAAAAGTGTCCACAGACACGGCGGGGAAACTTTTTTGGACATTTCTGCACCCACATGGACTGTCGGGTCAAGGGCAGAATGGAACGTCCGGAGGCCGCTCCATAAGGGGGGGTACTGTCAGGACCTGTGTTATTACTTGTCTCACCTGCAGGTGGCACTGTTGCTTTTAGCACCAAAGGGTGCAGTTCTGTTGGCCACCAGCGGGTGTCTCCCAGCTGATGGACTTACAAATTATCAAGCTGCACCTGACATGATGTGCTGGGAGTATATAAGTCCGCCCTTCACTGAGGTTCAGGGCTTCAGTATTGTTTCTGCAAGTCGTGTTCCTGCCTGAGCCTGATCTGTCCTTGTATTTTGATTCTGATCTGGTTACCTGCTTCCTGCTGCTGCTGCTGCTGGCTTTCTGTTCCTCTTGTCTCCTGTCTCTGCTGGTATTCTTATGTGTGTTCCCTTATTTGTAAATAGTTAGTTAGGGTATTTGCTGGGGTTTCTTTGTTTTAACTACTTCCACCTTGCTTGTTTATTGTCACAGGTGCTGGTATTGGATGTGTGTCAGTTTCAATAATAAACATATTTTTTCATTTATCCATATGTCCTGATTTCTTTAGGTGCAGCCAATTGATCTCTTTACCCTTATTGGATGCTTGCATCCTGACATCTACTTTCTGAAAAGGGGTCATTTGAGGGGTATTAGTACTGTCCTGGCATTTTAGAGCCTCAAGAAGTGAGATAGGCCATCAGTGCATCAGGACTGATCAATTTTCAAATATATATACACAACAGTTTGTAGTCTCTGTAACATTTAGACCCCTTTCACACTGGGGCCGCAGCCACGTTCATGGTAAAGCGCCACTCGCTTTGGCGGTGCTTTACGGCTGTTTGATGGGCAGGGGCATTTTGGGAGTGCTGTACACAGCTCTCCCAACCCGCCCCAAAGATGCTGCTTGCAGTACTTTTCTTAATGTCCCACAAGCGCACCACCCCAGTGTGAAAGCACTCGAGCCCATTGGTGATTAAATGCCACCAAAAGAAAACTCTTTTAGTGTGAAAACAAAAATTATATAAATTTCATGTGCGTACAGTGTTGCATGACTGAGAAATTGCCAGTTAAACTAGCGAAGTGCAAATAGCAAAAAATACCCTAGTCATGAAAGGGGTAAAACCTTCCAGAGGTCAAGTGGTTATATTGCAACTGTAAGAAAGAAGAGGAAGGATTTTGCACCGTCAAGGGCAGGACTCACCCCTAGTAACCAAGCCACGAGGATTTTGAGAGGTTGTTGGTCATTCTTAGCCATGCCCACTGCCAGGACAAGACTAGAGACCGGAGGGCAGGGATTGGCTGCAGCACTGCCCAGGAAGAGAATAGCCAGCTGTGGAAGGATTGCTTGGAGCCCCAGGTGGGGAATGTAGTCCCCATCTGGAGACTTTACACCAGACATGTCCAGTCCGTGGGTCATCCGTGTCTGTGTCTTCACCACCCCACAAGGGCAGGCAATTCATCTTTGCTGCTTGAGGGCAGTGCGCATGCCTGACCATCTTATTGTGAACACAGTGAAACTCAAAGCACAGCATTCTGGGAGCGGTTACATCATCACAGAGCAGCGCTGCACTCCACAATGTGTTCCACAGGGCTCTGTGGCTACAGGGACGGATCTCCTTTAGCATCCAGCAACGCTGCACCTCATGCTGCTTTCCACTAGCTTCTGGGGCTCCGGGATCTGATCTCCCTGGCTACACTGTATCCAGGTACCCCCGCATGATCCTGGAACATTGTGGTTTACAGCTTCCACCTGCTAGAGATCCCATCCTCTTACAGCTGATTTTCCCCTCAGTGCATTTACCACCTCTCTGGCTTATTCCCCTGATGGACCATGGAACTTTAACCCAGCACCTTGCTCTTCTTCTTCTCATCCTATGAGTCTGCCTATATTTGACATCCTGTGAGTACCCCTTTTTATCAATACATTTTGCCTAATCATGATTGCACTTTATGGTGCTTGTCTTGTCTTCGCTTTCACTTTTTCTTGATTGAGAAAGGAGTAGTGTGCATGCCCCACCACCGCATATACTCGGAAATGCGTCGCATCTTGGGAGCCTCTCTGCGTCAACCAGATATCCACACGATAGCACTGCGTTCCACACCGTGCATCACCCGGACTTCAGACCAGGCAAAATGGACGGCCCTCACACATGTTCACTTCATCAAATCTGGCCCTCTTTGAAAAAAGTTTGGACACCCCTGCTTTACACTAAGAGAGACTTGGTGGGACTACAAGTCCCTGGAGGAAGGTATGCTAGAAAGAGGAGGACAAAGGAAGGAGAAGCATGGACTCAGGGAGGGTGAGGAGAGATGGTTGGTGGCAGTGGCGGCCCGTCCATAGAGGGCACACAGGCGCCGCGTTATATCGAAGTGGGACCAGTGTTGCTT
>BLSH010281644.1:5480-38823 GCA_018402905.1 Glandirana rugosa | reverse complement strand
TCCCCCCCCCCCCCCCCCCCAGCAAATGAAATTTACAGACAGGACACCCAAAATTTACAAACAGCAACAATTTTTTTTACTGGCAAAAATTATGATATTTACTGAGAAAGCCATTTTTTTTTAATGGCACTTGCAAACCAATGCAAATATCAATTACAGTATTAACTACAATTATCAACTACAGTATAAATATATAGCTAGTGCTATTAACAATGTGTTTAAGTTACAAGAAAAGTCAAAAACAATATTTCTCCATTTCCATGAAGGCCAGGCTAATATAACCCAGCACAGAGTTTCCCTTTACATCAGAGTCTGCAGGATCCCCCCTTACAGTGCAAGGGGAACTCTGATGTAAAGAAGAACACTGTGAATCATGATGTAAGGGGGAATGCTGCAGATTTAGGTGTAAAGGGTAACTCTGATATAAGGTGGTCTCTGGTCACCAGAGCCCCCCTTACATCAGATTCCACAGCATTCCCCTTTTACATCAGAGTTCCCACTTACATCAGGGTCTGCAGCATTGTCCTTTACATCAGGGTCCACAGAGTTCCCCCTTGCACTCTAAGGGGGAATCCTGCGTACTCTGATGTAAAGGGGAACCCTGAGAACACAAATTTAGGGGAAACACCAAGAATTCTGATGTGGGGGGACTCTGGTGACAACAGACCACCTTCTGCAGGGGGGATACACTAAGGTAAGAAGGGGTTACTGAGTGATTTAAGGGGGAACCTTTATATCAGTGCCCCCTTACTTTACTGTATTCACTCTCCCCTTACATCAGTGACCCCCCTCCGACTGGCCTCATGGCACTATCACTGACCTCCTCTCAGATTCATTATACAGGGCTCAGTCAGACGGTACTCTCCGGGCTCCAGTTGGTGGCCCTGGTTTCTTCCTATATTCTCCTCTCCACAGTCCACACACGTCTGACCCCGTCTCGGCGGTGCTCTTGCTCATGACCCCTCTACAGGCTCCCTCTCAGAGACTGCAGACATGATACAAGACAAGAGATGGTCACAGATTACAGACATGATACAAGCGATAAGCATAGACTGTGAACATGATAACAGACGATCAGAGACTGCAGACAGGGCCAGTGCTATCATAAGATGGCTTAATAAGCCGCCTTAGGGCGCCAGGATGGGGGGCGGTAAACTCTGAATCCCCTGCCATTTGCTGGGGATTTGGATTTTTACAGTGCTGCAGAAATGTAACACTCTCGGTTACTATAGTGGCCGGAAATGTGTGTACTTAAGTAAAGCCGATTGTCAGCTTTCCTGTGGAAGCGATACAAGTGGCTGTGAAGCCGCATATCACTTCCACTACTGCAATGTGCCCCCCCCACCATGTTCACCGGGCCCTCCTCCTGTCTGCCCTCCTGTACACAGGGCAGGAAGTGACGTGTATGACATAACTTCCTGGACCAGAGCTGTCATTCAACGGGATCAGTACTGTGGGAAGCAGTTGTTGGAACATGGGTGTGTTCCATCAGCTGCAGTGGATCAGAGAGGGTGTCTCCATAAAGAGAACCTGTCACCTGTCACATAGAGGTCTATTGGTCCCCTATGTGATAGCAATAAAAGGTATTTAAAAATTACTCCAGAAATACTTTAAATATATAAGGGAAAACAGGTGTTTAGGCGCTGCAACCTTCCCACATAAACGCTCTGCCCAGTGTTCAGACCTTGAGGCTGCTGACACCTCCAACATACCAGAGTAAGGAAAGGGATGGTTCCGGCACTCAGGTGACATCCAAAATGGTATTTCTTTATTAAATACATGTACAAAGCTGTAAAACAGCTTGTGAGCCATGACTAGGGACTAACGCCTGAAACACGTAGGCTGTTTTACAACTTTGTACATGCATTTAATAAAGAAATACCATTTTGGATGTCATCCTGAGTGCCGACCATCCCTTTCCTTACTTTAAATATATAAGGAGACATATAAAAAATTGAGAAAAAATTAATTAAAAACATTTTAGAGACCCCACACCCACACCTACAAAAAATGCATGTGTTGGAGCACCTGTGTATGAAAACATGTTATAAATAAGCGCACACGCCAGAGTGAGAGCAATAATTTTAGTACCAGTGCTCCTGCATAAACAGATGACCTGTAGGGGCTTTTAAAACATTGTGGGTGCACACAGTTTTAAGGTTTGCCATCGATATCTATTTACTTGACACAACCTCATCCTCACCTTTTATATTTTACCAAATACATTACAGTAGGTAATATATTGCATTCATTCATGTGTCCAGAAATTAACTTTAATGTATTTTTTTACTGAAATGTTGCCTTTCATAAACAGTTGCACAAATGTCATGTAACATAAAAAATTAGAACTACCAACATTTTATTCTCTAGGGTGTCTGCTTTCAAACAAGTAAAAAAAATATTTTGGGGGTTTAAGTGATCTTCAGGCCTAAAATGATTTTTAAAACATGTAAATGTAGTGCCCCCATAGTGATAGGTGCTTATATTTGGAGATTTTTGTTAGGAGAGGCAAAATCTAGTCAGGCCTGACAGTGTGCAGGCATGAATGTTTTGATCTGGGCTGGGGAGTGGCTCAGGTAGGACTGGGCAGTTCCTAGTTGATGTCACAGGGTCCTCCTACGTCTTTCCAGAAGGGATTGGAACATTCTGGAAAGAGAGGCTGGAGGGGAGGTGTAATCATCTGGGGGTTCTAAGGAGCCCTCACCAATCCCCAATCTGGATTGGCAGGGGGCAGACCTCCTTAAATTAGGGTGACCAGATGTCCCCGGTTTCAGGGCTCAGGTCCCTGGACCAGGTCTGTCCCTGGCTTTGTCCCCGGATTGGATTTGAACAGGGGCCTGGGCAATTTCAAAGACAGTCAGTGCAGAATTTTAAAAAAATGTAAAAAATCTGAATTACACACCCCCGCTCTGGCGCTCCTACTAGCTTAGGGGGGTGAATTTTTTTCCATTATCTGTGCCCCTTTCTGATGCCCGGGCGCATGCCCATTCTGCTCCCGCTCGCATGTTCTCCTTGCCTTCCCCGGCGGAGTGATCTTCCTCCTTTTCCCCACCCAGTAGTAGCCAGGGCCAGGAGAGTGAGACTTGAGAGGCTGTGAGGCAGACGGCAGCCTATTGGTCATAAGTTAACAAAATCAGCACCCAGCAGCCATGTTATGTGACAGTGCACTGCCAACCAGAGCCATAATAGAGTGTCTGCTGCCTGTTTGTTATCATAATGCTGATGATCTTAACCAGTTGCCGATCACCTCATAGCAGATTTACTGCTAAAGGGTGTCGTGTTGTCCAGGATCACGTATATATATGTGATCCTGCATTTCTGGGTATCAGAGCCAATCAGCAGGTCCCATCCACCGCTCTGTACACAGGCAGTATGGCGGTCTGCCTATGTAAAGAAGGCAGATCAATGTTTTGTCAGCATGGAAGACATTGATCCTGTGTTCCTGCAAAGCAGGGTCAGGGATCAATGCCTTCCCATAGTAAAAGCACCTCCCCACAGTGAGAAAATACTTGTTAGGCACACATTTAACTCTTTGATTGCCCCCTGATGTTAACCCCTTCCCAGCCAGTGTCATTAGTACAGTGACAGAGCATATTTTTAGCACTGGTCACTGAATTAGTGTCACCAGTTTCACTAGTCAATAGTGTAAAAAGTGTCACTTAGTGTCCAATTTGTCTGCCGCAATATTGCTGTCTCGCTATAAGTTGCTGATTGCAGCCATTACTATTAAAAAAAAAAATATGTCCCCGGATTTCATTTTAAAAATCTGGTCACCTTACCTTAAATACACTCGAACAGCCCACTCAAGGGAGGAGAGTGCCAGGTGGAAGAGTGGAAAATGTAGCAGATGCTGTGGAGCAGGCCTCACCCGGGAGGGAGCCCCCAGTCTGGGGGGGTTGACTTGGGGCCTGGAGGCTTGAGTGCAGCCAGGAGTGGAGTCGGTTCCTGGAGTAGCACAAGGAAGTAGGAGAGCAGCAGAGCTCTACATTACAAAGTCTCTTTAACCACTCCAGGTCCGCGCTATTGCCGAAGTACGGCTCCAGCGCGGACCTGAAATGCCCGGAGGACGTCCATGGACGTCCTCCACTGCGCACGCTCCAGGCGCGCCCCCTGGCGGCAGTGGTGGCGCGCGCGCCGCACGCTGCGCGAGCGTGCCCGTGGGTCGGACGGACTCGATGTCCGCCCGAGACCCGCCGATCAATTTTAGGAGCCTCAGAACGGGGAACCGCCGTTGTAAACACTTCCGCCCCAATATCCCAGTCCCGATAAAAATCGCAGATCGCCGCCATTACTAGTGAAAAAAAAATAATAATAAAAACGCCATAAATCAATTCCCAGTTTGTAGACGCGATAACTTTTGCGCAAACCAATCAATATACGCCGATTGCGATTTTTTTTTTTAACAAAAATATGTAGAAGAATATATATCGGCCAAAACCAATGAATAATTTTTTTAATGGATTTGTACTTTAGCAAAAAGTAAAAAATATTGTTCTTTTTTGCAAAATTGTCGCTCATTTTTTGTTTATAGCGGCGATCAGAAATGACGCAGAGGGGGTCAAATACCACCAAAAGAAAGCTCTATTTGTGGGAAAAAAAGGACGCAAATTTTATTTGGGTACAACGTCGCACGACCGCACAATTGTCATTCAAAATGCGACAGTGCTGAAAGCCAAAAATTGGTCTGGGCAGGAGGGGGGTTTAAGTGCCCGGTAAGGAAGGGGTTAAAGGATCCACCATTGTCGGTGAGTGACAGACACTTGGAGCTGAATGAGAAGGCTGAAGCAGGCTGAGAGGAGATAGTGGACAGTCTGTAGAGGTCAGAGGAGCCAGTCAGGGGAAGGAGTGTCACTGGTCAGCAAGGCAGACCGGAGAGGCCTGGAAGAGGATGGGCTGGGAGTTGTAGTCCGTCAATACCCAGCTAGCAGCGACATGCTTAGCTACATGATTGAGGGCCCTTGGCTTCACAATCGGGAGCCCGTGGCCCTTGCCTGAAATGGGTGGTCTGGGGGTCCTGCTGGCAGAAGTGCAGGCCTCACCATGTGCTAGGTGCGGTGGAGGAAGAGGTGTCATGGAGGCCTGATAAATTGCCTTTCAGGACAGGAAACTAAGCAGTGTGCTGGAGAGAAGTGAGGAAAGGAACGGTCAGCAAGCGTTTGTGCTGGAGGAAGTTGGGAGTGTATATACTGCAGTGTATACAGAAGGTCCTGTGATCTAATTCTTTGGGCATCCCACAGTTATCCCTTCTCCCTATCCATGTTTATCCCCTACGTAAAACAACAAAACAAAGTACTCCAGATGTGTGAATATGGTGTGACTGAGGGCAGCGGGCATGTGAACCACAACTTCCAGCCACTCCCAAGGGAGAATATGGCTACATAAACAAAAAATTTAAGAAATGGCTCCAGGACTGTCACTGTGGAGGGGGTGGTGGGAGGATGGTGGTGGTGGTGGGGGGTTGTGGCAAAATGCACCTTTACCTAAGTAGGCAAAAATCCTTGCACTGGCCCTGACTGCAGACAGGATACAAGAGATGGTTAGAAATTGTGAGAGGTCGCTGGCCACAATTTGTTACCCTCCTCTTAAAGGGACAGCACCACCCTAATTTGGGATTTAGTATGGGGATTTTCATCCCTTTTACTGTTGGATCACAAATTTATTTGAATGCTCCAATGCAGGACTCTGGGCCACAAAGCTAGTCTAGTACCACACTGGTCATTGGGAGGATTTGCAGCTGCTGTGTCCCAATGTGACATTTGTGTGGGTGCACATCCCTGAACATAACCAGGGTTCTGGGACATGCACTCCTGCATGGATGTCACATGGAAACACAGTGGCTGTATCTGTGTAGCCGCATGTACCAAAAGACATCTATGGGACATCTATGGGACTGCCGGAACTGGGATGCACGCAACACCTGTGCATCCCTGTGCTGATAAAAGATGGCCTGCATGGGGCACTCAGCTAATTGCCCCATATGAATTGGGCCTAATTTATGACTGCTTATTGCTGTCTATTTTTGCTGCCTAATTGGGTGTGTAGCCTGAATACATTTTTCTTCTTTAGCCTTGGTGTGTTAAAGGCTTTGGCACTATTGGAAGGGGTTAAAACTTCTATTACATTTACTGACATTAGATATTCTGCCTATTTTATCTAGACACTATGTGTTTAAGCTACGGCAATAGACTATCCCCAGTGTGATATTACATCCAAGCCAAAATCTCCTCCCCCCTCCCCTGTTCAGGGGGACTCCCACCGCTGCATCCATTTGGAATCTCTGCGCCTGGCTTTTCTGAGCCGGTAACCAAGATTCTTCTACAGACTTTTCATATGAGGTACGTTTAATCACCAGAAATATACTTACGCTTACCTGTGTGGCTTTTTTGGGTAGTAATCCTGGACATGATATTATGATAACCCAGATGAAAATTATAACCTTTAAAACATTAAGCACTTTGTTTACTGTAATAATATCTAATCCCTGTGTATTTACTAAGTTATTATGTACCACACAGGTTATTGAGGTAACCGCTTTCTGTATGCTCCCATGTTCGCCCAGGGGAACCCTTACAGCTTATAGTACTTCCATGGTGTATCCCTGCCTGAGAGGTGAGCTTATTACACGGTGGGGGTTAGCATATACAGCATGGATCTGTTTACCATAGATATATCTAATATAAAGGTGTTTGAGTTAATGTATTATTCATATAATTTGCACTAATTATATTATTGTTCCTAGTGTATCAAATCTGTTCACCTGTACAATCTCCTGAGGAAGCGGACATTCCGCGAGACATGTAGAGAACTACAGGTTCATCCTTTACAGTAAGGTCAAACAAATTACTGCAGTGATTTATCTGGGAACCATATTTTTTTAAAACCTTGTAATGTACTCTAGATATATGTTGTTTGTGCAAATTTGGAATAAAATTCTTGTTTTTAAATAAAAAATATGTACTTGTGAGTTCATGACGGTACCACGAAAATCTGGCAGCCCTACAATAATTTCCTTGTACTTTAAGATAACTAGGGATGAAGGTATCTGTATACAACATTGATACAATCTAGCCACTGAGCAAATCATATATTGGAAGGGGTTGTTGCCATCCAGAATCAGGGACCCAATACATCAGCAGTTCCTTTGGGGGTAAATGCTACATAAGAAATAAGTCAGGACAGGCTGTGTACTCAGATAACCAGGATATTAAAGGTTATGTATACCCAACACTTAATTTTCCTGATATGTGCTTGTTCTACCATGTACTTGTATAAAACATGATTATTTTCTCTTTGTATTGCTTCCTTTGTGAGAAATACCTGGTGTTCTTGCCAGTCCCCCTGCTTTCTTCTTAAAAACTGACCACACTAATCTTGAGAGCATAGCATAGTCAGTTCTTTGGCCATGCTGTGAACTCAGCTTGCTCTCCTCCAATAATCAGATATGTCCTGACACAACCCCTCCTGCACAGCCATTTACTGGGAAGACCAGTGTGTTATTGTTTCTAATCCCCTAGCTCTTATGCAGCTGAGAACAGAGGGTATGTGATCACTTAAAAAAAAAAAGAAGGGACAACTGTATTTATTTATTTTTTGTATCTATAAACAAATGTTTTGCCTTTCATTTCTATTTTAAACTGAATGGGTTGTTTAAAAGGTGAGGGTTCACATATAATAATCCATGGAGGAAGATGGCTGGATAGCAGAAAGGTTCAGCAGGAGCTTGGCAGATAGCTAGAGAAAACAGTGAGCCGAAAGCAGTACTGAGTTTAAATAAACTGTGTGAAATGAGGGAGCTGATCTGATTGGCCAGTGTTTGACAAGTGCTTGCGCCAATTACAGTAAGAGGCTTATGAGCCCCAAAAAATGAGAAGCTGGTGTCAGCAGGGGCACCCAAATGTGAAGAAGAAGTTGAGAAATGGATTATTCATTGATTCAATATTTATTGCACACAGAATAGTATAAAACACTGTCAACATGTTTTGTGGCACTACACTGGCCACTTCTTCAGGATGATGCATAAAACACTTGTCCTTCCAGAGAGTCTTTTCAAGGGTTAAAGGGTTGAAATTGAAAAATGTAAAAAGGGTTGAAATTGAAGCGTCACACCACCACTAAGAGGTCCAGATAAAACTTTATTCCATTTAAGGTCAAGGGTACAATTCAAAAGGTAGCCAATGCGTTTCAGGGGTCCAAGTGCCCCCTTCATCAAGGCTTGACAAAGTGAACAACCCGTAGTAGGTAGACTGGACCTAAAAGGGTATTTTTTCCAGTGTGGGCTCAAAGCACACAATTGTAATTTACCTTTTCATCATATATTTCATCCAATCATTGGTCAAACTACTACTACATCACAAGGAACTCGCCCGCTGCCTCTGTCTCTTTTTTCTTTTTTTTACTCTTTATCTTTGGAGGTACCCCAGCTTGCACCAATTGGCCGAGGAGTGACATGCAGGGGACCCAGAGCAATAGCTTTCAGCCAGCCAGAGGAAAGGCACCATTCTGAATGGCCGCGGACACTCAGGAGTATTTGGTTCTGATTGAATGCACCTGAGACACTCCAGGTGAAATCCAGAAGCGTGTGTGCCCCAACATTCACTACCAGTGTTGTATTTATACTGACAACCACCAATGTACATATTGTTCAAATCTGAGGCAATATTTTCTTTTTTACATGAAATACCCATTTAGAAGGTAAAAGTCTTATTAATAAATCTTCCTAATCATACGAAAAAATTATTTTATCCCACAAAAAATGCTAAGCTATAGTGCATGCTACTTGTCAGTATGGTAATTATTTCTAGCTATTTGTTCAGCTCTTGTTTGCTGCCGCTGTCTAGATTTCTATACCCAAGAATGTGTAATTACAGTGTAGCAAGACTTCAGTCTCTGATGAAATCATTCTGATGAAATATGTTGGGTAACATCAGATGCAATTATGCTGAGAGCAGCTGGTCATGATAAATGGAACATTTGTACATGGTGCTTTGTGCACTGTTAATATACTTTTTTTGTTTTAAAAGGATAAATAAGAAATATTACTATATAATGGATGTCTCTTGCTTGATTTGCGATTATGGCGTTAAGGGAATTATTTTCTTGCTTCAAGATATACAGGTTGAACGATTTCCCATGTCACATTAGTGAAATCGGGGCCAATGCATCTAAAAAAAAAAAATACTGGTGGTATAGTTTCCTAGTGCCTCTTTAGAGATTATTGCCATCCCCCAAAAAATACTTCCATAGTTCCTCCATCTTTGCCCAATGATTACTTCTTGGACTCTCAAAATAAAAGTCTTCTTCTTCATTGGCTTCCTAGTCACACAACCTGGCAATCATCAACAATGATCCAATGCACAGGAGTAAATTGTTAAAGGTTTTATTCAGACAATCTTTATTTTATTGGCCCAGTCCCTCAATCCCACTGAAATGCTGTAATAGATCTTAGACAAACAAGGGTCCCAAAAGGCTATATGAACCGAAACCTTTCATTCAGCCATCCGTCCTCCATTAATAGATCACTTTTCATTGATGGAAGGTATAGCACGGCTTCTATGAATGGAGAAAGGGATATGAAGGCTGAGCATAGTCAGCACTTGATGAGTGCTGAAGACAGGGCCAGTGGCTGTATTAAAGCAGTGTTCCATCTGGGGAAAAAAAAAATTAAAAGTCAGCAGCTACAAACACTGTAGCTGCTGACTTTTAATATATGGACACTTACCTGTCCAGGGTGCCCGCGATGTTGGCACCTTGGTTGATTTTCGGATCAGCTCCCGGGTGCTGCCACTGCCATTCATGGTAAGGGGAACCAGCAGTGAAGCCTGTTGGCTTCACAGCCTGTTCCCTACTGCGCATGCGCGAAGCAGTCTCCCAGAAGTGGGGAAGGGTACCTGTCAAAAACAAGGACCTGTTCCCCCCTGCCCCCTGAAAGGTGCCAAATGAGGGGGGAGAAAGCAGATCAGCGGAGCTTCCACTTTTGGGTGGCAGGGGTGTTTTTGTCAGAGGATGTTAAAACTGACACTTCCCATGTAAATGTTAGTACCGTCCCTGATTTCTTTTTACACTTTGGCTTTAACAGCTACAGACAAATTTTGTTTGAAATTGTTATACAAAATTACCAAGGAGTTACAGACATGTTTTCAGAAGTGTACAGTATGTGTATAGATGCACACACACACACAGACAGTTTCCTTTTTTTTTTAAACAAATGTGTACATGTCATGAGGAATGTGAAATAAGCAGACCCACAGCTGTTAAAGTGGTTGTAAACCTAACAATGTAACATGTATCTATAGGTAAGCCTATAATAAGGCTCACGGAAAGGTAAACGTGTGCCATATAGGAGATATTTACTTTATACTGCGCATCGGGGCATGCACTGTGAAGAAACAGCCCTCCGTGCCATTTCTTCACTAGCGAGTGCCGTGACTGGGGGTGACATCACGCGACTCCGGACAGTCACAGAGCTGGAGTCCATGGCCCTGGAAGAAAGAGGGGCAGACATGGATGCAGCCTCGAGTGGGGACAGCACAGGCTTCGTTTGCAGGTAAGTGCCACATAATGGGCTAGTATGCGATGCATACTAGCCCATTATGCTTTTACTTTGCAGGGAACAAAAGAGGAAGTAAAACCCATCAGGGTTTACTTCCTCTTTAAATTCTTACATCGTTTAATGAATTTGAAATACACTGGGCAACAAAATGTGATGGGCAAAAGCATTTTGATAACTATGTTATGCTTTGCTATTATAACTGTATTGTACCCAGCAGAATGATGTACATTTTTATGCTGGCAGTTACTGATGCTCCACAGACTCTAAAGGCAACACTGTGACTTAAGAAATGTGTGTGTGGGCTGCTCAGGCTCAGTGGTAAGGGGTATGTAGTCAATGCTTCCTCAGCTGCTGCTAGAGTGCTGACAGGGGATGGAACTCATCCTGGTTCCTGTAAGACATCAAAGAACAATGGGGTGGCCCCTGGAAGTCGCACACCTACGTATCTTGGAATGGTGAATAGCGTGGCAACCTCAGCCTGGACTCCAACCATGCCACGCCCCCAATGTGTTTCACTCCGCTCCCCCCACCCCCTGAGCTTAGTCATGGGGATAGGGAACTCATGCATATGGGGAGTATTTAAGCATCATTAGTAGTCACTCGGATGTAAAGAGGTACCAGGTGTGTGTAATTAATAATAGGTGTTGTGTTTAGAAGTGAATTCCATCAATACTATTGAGTCTAAAGTGCTACTCTCTATGGCAGGGATAAGCAATTAGCAAACCTCAAGCTGTTGCAAAACTACAAGTCCCATCATGCCTCTGCCTCTGGGTGTCATGCTTGTGGCTGTCAGAGTCTTGCTATGCCTCATGGGACTTGTAGTTCTGCAACATCTGGAGGTCCGCTAATTGCATATCCCTGCTCTATGGGATACATAGTGTGGTGAATAAAAAATGAAAAAATGTGTAGATGCTAATACTCTCTATAAGACAAAAGCATGTTTTATTTTTTAATTTTTTTAAATTTTAGTGTGTGTTGATAAGAATAGTAAAGAAGGAGTGCGCATGCACGGGGAAGCTGTAAAGACACTCTAAGCGGCAGCTTCATCCCACTCTGACCATTCAGGAGCCCTCCGGCCATCTAACGCCAGCACACCTGCCTCTCTCCCCCGCAGCACACTCGGGGGACCCCAGCCCACCGGCCTGGATGTCGGGAGACCCCCAGCGCAAGGAGGTACACCGGCAGCTGCTCTTCAAGCCACAGGCCCAAGGCGCCTCCAAGATGGGGGCCGCTACCCTGCCACATGGCAGCATGGACTAGCCGGATTCCATTGCGGACCCCCAGGAGGAGACACACCAGGTTGGTGGATCGCCCGCATCCCCCCACTTCCCGATCCAGGGCTCCCCGGCCTCCCCAGCATGCAGGGAGGCCCTGTTGAGGATGGAGGAGGCCTTATTGACGCCTAGGAGTGACTTTGCATTTAGCCCTATTGGAGCACACCTCCCCTCCCCGGGCTCCCATTTTCAAGCCCCTGACATTGGACTACTTTTAAACCACTTCTCAGAGATGTTGGCAGCGGGCCTGGCGCAGAATGCTGCTCACATCACAGAGACAATTAAAGCTGATATCAATATTCTGGGGAACCGGATTGAGGCCATTGAGCAGGCAGTTGATAATGCTACCGCCAGAGTCAACCAAAATACA
Source organism: Glandirana rugosa (assembly GCA_018402905.1). Lineage (NCBI taxonomy): Eukaryota > Metazoa > Chordata > Amphibia > Anura > Ranidae > Glandirana > Glandirana rugosa. The sequence goes on along the minus strand of BLSH010281644.1, from coordinate 26,630 downwards.
CATTGTATCCAGACCATCCAGGATCAACTGGACGCAGCCTTATCTAAACTCGATGACCTCGAGAACCGAAGTCGCAGGGGTAACTTCAGGATTAGGGGTTTGCCTGAGTCTGTTAAAGATTTTCATCTCTTTTACTGTTGGATCACAAATTTATTTGAATGCGCCAATGCAGGACTCTGGGCCACAAAGCTAGTCTAGTACCACACTGGTCATTGGGAGGATTTGCAGCTGCTGTGTCCCAATGTGACATTTGTGTGGATGCACATCCCTGAACATAGCCAGGGTTCTGGGACATGCATCGGATCCACTCCTGCATGGATGTCACATGGGAACACAGTGGCTGTGTCTGTGTAGCCGCATGTACCAAAAGACATCTATGGGACATCTATGGGACTGCCGGAAACCGGGGATGCACGCAATACCTGTGCATCCCTGTGCTGATAAAAGATGGCCTGCATGGGGCACTCAGCTAATTGTCCCATATGAATTGGGCCTAATTTATGACTGCTTATTGCTGTCTATTTTTGCTGCCTAATTGGGTGTGTAGCCTGAATACATTTTTCTTCTTTAGCCTTTGTGTGTTAAAGGCTGTGGCACTATTGGAAGGGGTTTAAACGTCTATTACATTTACTGACATTAGATATTCTGCCTATTTTATCTAGACACTATGTGTTTAAGCTACGGCAATAGACTATCCCCAGTGTGATATTACATCCAAGCCAAAATCTCCTCCCCCTCCCCTGTTCAGGGGGACTCCCACCGCTGCATCCATTTGGAATCTCTGCGCCTGGCTTTTCTGAGCCGGTAACCAAGATTCTTCTACAGACTTTTCATATGAGGTACGTTTAATCACCAGAAATATACTTACGCTTACCTGTGTGGCTTTTTTGGGTAGTAATCATGGACATGATATTATCATAACCCAGATGAAAATTATAACCTTTAAAATATTAAGCACTTTGTTTACTGTAATAATATCTAATCCCCATGTATTTATTGGGTTATTATGTACCACACAGGTTATTGAGGTAACCGCTTTCTGTATGCTCCCATGTCCGCCCAGGGGGACATTTACAGCTTATAGTACTTCCATGGTGTATCCCTGCCTGAGAGGTGAGCTTATTACACGGTGGGGGTTAGCATATACAGCATGGATCTGTTTACCATAGATATATCTAATATAAAGGTATTTGAGTTAATGTATTATTCATATAATTTGCATTAATTATGTTATTGTTCCTAGTGTATCAAATCTGTTCACCTGTACAATCTCCTGAGGAAGCGGACATTCCACAAAACATGTAGAGAACTACATGCTCATCCTCTACAGTGAGGTCAAACAGATTACTGCAGTGATTTATCTGGGAACCATATTTTTTTAAAACCTTGTAATATACTCTAGATATATGTTGTTTGTGCAAATTTGGAATAAAATTCTTGTTTTTAATTAAAAAATATGTATTTGTGAGTTCATGGCGGTACCACGAAAATCCCGCAGCCCTACAATAATTTCCTCTGTGCCGTTTCTTCACTAGCGAGTGCCGTGACTAGGGGTAACATCACGCGACTCCGGACAGTCACAGAGTCAGAGTCCGCGACCCTGGAAGAAAGAGGGGCAGACATGGATGCAGCCTCGAGTAGGGACAGTGCGGTGCATACTAGCCCATTATGCTTTTACTTTGCAGGGAATAAAAGAGGAAGTAAAGCCCATCAGGGTTTACTTCCTCTTTAAATTCTTACATAGTTTAATGAATTTGAAATACACTGGGCAACAAAATGTGATGGCCAAAAGCATTTTGATAAACTATGCTATGCTTTGCTATTATACTTGTATTGTACCCAGCAGAATGATGTACATTTTTATGCTGGCAGTTACTGTTGCTCCACAGACTCTAAAGTTGCTCCACAGACTCTGTGACTTAAGAAATGTGTGTGTGGGCTGCTCAGGCTCAGTGGTAAGGGGTATGTAGTCAATGCTTCCTCAGCCGCTGCTAGAGTGCTGACAGGGGATGGAACTCATCCTGGTTCCTGTAAGATTTCAGAGAACAATGGGGTGGCCCCTGGAAGTCGCACACCTAGGTGTCTTGGAATGGTGAATAGAGTGGCAACCTCAGCCTTGACTCCAACCATGCCACGCCCCCAACGTGTTTCACTCCGCTCCCCCCACCCCCTGAGCTTAGTCATGGGGATAGGGAACTCATGGGTATGGGGAGTATTTAAGCATCATCAGTAGTCACCCGTTGGATGTAAAGAGGTAGCAGGTGTGTGTAATTAATAATAGGTGTTGTGTTTAGAAGTGAATTCCATCAATACAATTGAGTCTAAAGTGCTCCTCTCTATGAGATACATAGTGTGGTGAATAAAAAATGAAAAAATGTGTAGATGCTAATACTCTCTATAAGAAAAAAGCATGTTTTATTTTTTAATTTTTTTTAATTTTAGTGTGTGTCCATAACAATAGTAAAGAAGGAGTGCAAATGCGCGGGGAAGCCGTAAAGATGCTCTAAGCGGCAGTTCCGTCCCGCTCTGACCATTCAGGAGCCCTCCGGCCATCTAACGCCAGCACACCTGCCTCTCTCCCCCGCAACACACTCGGGGGGACCCCAGCCCACCGGCCTGGCTGTCGGGAGACCCCCAGCACAATGAAGTACACCGGCAGCTGCTCTTGGCGCTACCCTGCCACATGGCAAAATGGACGAGCCGGATTCCATTGCGGACCCCCAGGAGGAGACACACCAGGTTGGTGGATCTCCCGCATCCCCCCACTTCACGATCCAGGGCTCCCCGGCCTCCCCAGCATGCAGGGAGGCCCTATTGAGGATGGAGGAGGCCTTATTGAGGCCTAGGAGTGACTTTGCATTTAGCCCTATTAGAGCACACCTCCCCTCCCCGGGCTCCCATGTTCAAGCCCCTGACATTGGAATACTTTTAAACCACTTCTCAGAGATGTTGGCAGCGCACCTGGCGCAGAATCCTGCTCACATCACAGAGACAATTAAAGCTGATATCAATATTCTGGGGAACCGGATTGAGGCCATTGAGCAGGCAGTTGATAATGCTACCGCCACAGTCAACAAAAATACACATTGTATCCAGACCCTCCAGGATCAACTGGACGCAGCCTTATCTAAACTCGATGACCTCGAGAACTGAAGTCGCAGGGGTAACTTCAGGATTAGGGGTTTGCCTGAGTCTGTTAAAGATGTTCAAGGGGCAGTCAAGACTCTCCTGAAGGACTTGTTGCCGGAGGCCCCGACCCATGAACTGGACCTGGATAAAGCCCATAGGGCCCTTCAACCCCCACGACAGGATGGTCTCCCCAGGGACATTATTGTCAAACCTCATTACTTTGCCACTAAGGAGGGGGTGATGCGTACGTCTCGTGCAGCTGGAGATCTTTCTGTCTTGGGATTCCCCATTCAGCTTTTTGCAGATGTCTCGCCTACAACGATCCTGAAACAGAGAGCCCTAAAACCTCACAGTCCTGTCACAAAAGTCTATCAAGTACTGGTGGTCATTTCCCTTTCTCCTGCAATTTATTTACCACAATAAAACGCATGGATTTGCCACACTTCAAGAGGGAGAACTTGTCCTCTTTCAACTCGACTTGATATCGCAGGAACCCCAACCTTTATCAGCGGAGAACCGCCTTGGCTCTGCAAAGAGGCCCCCACCTGGGAGTCCCCTCACCCCATTATGGAACAAACAACAGAGCAAGAGACAGAGGGAATCCAGGCCCAACCGCTGATGTTTCCAGTGCCATCTTCTGGATCAATCCTGTCTTCAGGCCCAGCCCCAGGTCTGAGGTCGCCCACGACCTCTTGCTCCCCTAGAGGAGCGCTACTGTGTTTCCTTATGTTTCCCTCAGTTGATAACCTTCTTCAGGCCTGTTTGCCCGATTTTCTACTATAAGGGGGTTGTTTCCTTTGGTCCCCTTTGGAGTCGCCAGCCAAGCAAGAATTCACTTGTCCTCTCAAGCAGAGGGGGACCCCTCGAAGACACTGAACTGTTAGCTTTGTTTGCTTACATAACTGTTCTCTTGCGGCCACTAATAGTTGTCACAATCGGAGGACCTTTTAATGTTGCCAGTTTTTATGCAGGTTTATTTATCTAGCCGGGGGGCTCCCCGGTCGTAGCGGTACCACATGTGCCTCCTCCCATTAGTGATTTGAGGTTTTTAGCCTCTCTCCCCACTGGGACAGCAACCTAGGACTAAATTGCCAACTTCCACTGTCCCCCTCTGGGGACCTCAGGTAGGCCCAGGAGTTATCTGCCCTACCCTTTCGGAGCCTGGCTCACCCCCAGGCTCCTCTTTTTTTTTTTTTTTTTAATTTACTGCCAGTTTTATGCTATGACTGTCTCTCTCATGTTATATCACTCTCCGAGTGGTCTTCCTGTTCCCCCCCTTCCCTCCCCTCCCCCTTTTCCCCCCTCTTGGTCTTTCCCCTTCTTCTCTTGGCTCCTGGCTCTTTCCTCTCTCCTTCTCCTCCTACACCAGTTTAATGCTGTATTTTTATCTTTTCAGTGAAAGGTCCTATTCTTTGGTCCAAGTCCGCGGTCACTTGCAGGTCTGTTTCTTGAGGAGCAGTCTTCTACTTTGTTCTCTCAGTCTCAAGGCCCTCTTAGCTGCCACTATGGTAGGATTTATGTTTGTTCTAGCTCGCCCCCTCCCCTGACGTCCATGGCAGACCCACAACCTTCTATTTCCCACATTAAGATAGTGACGCACAATGCCCAGGGACTCAATTCTCCCTCCAAAAGGCGCAAAGCCCTCCAACATTACCACTCCTGGGGCTTTGATATCATCTTACTCCAGGAAACCCACTTACCCAATAGCTATTGCCCCTCCTACCTTCACCCCAAATTCCCTGTTTTCTTCCTGGCCAGCTCATACACTAAAACCAGGCGAGTAGCTATCCTCTTTTCCAAACAGGTACCCTTTATCTACGCCCAAACAATTAAGGACCAGGAAGGTCGTTTTATTTTGGTCAAGGGAGCCATTAATGGTATTAATGGTATTACTTTCACATTTGTCTCCTTCTATGCCCCCAACCAGGGGCAAGATGGCTTTTTTTCCTCCATGTTTCATGGCTTTTTTTCCTCCATGTTTCAAACCCTAACCCCCCCTTTTGAGGGGATCCTGATTATGGGGGGGGGGGGGGACTCCAATCTGGATAATATGATGGATAAATCGCAATCGGGCATTCTCCGGGTGAGGAAGCCCCCCAAGCAAGGACTAAAACTGGCTCACCTACTTCATTCATTTGGGTTGATTGATTCATGGAGGAAAGCCACGTTTAAAGACTTCACCCATTTCTCGGCCGCTCACAAGACATTTGCCAGGATCGATCATATCTTTCTCTCTACCCGACCCATTGCATCATGATAGAAAAGGAGATCCAGAATTATTTCCTGACCAACGATACAGTGGAGGTCTCTCTGGGATCCCTCTGGGGAGGCCACACAGCAGTGCTTAGGGACAAACTCATCCAGTTGGGGGCCAAACTTAAGTGGGAACGCCAAGCCAAGCTTAAGAACCTATAGCTGGTTTTCAGGCTGTCTAGCATGGCACACAAGCGGAACCCCTCGACACGTTCCCTGAAATCCCTTGACGCAGCCAAAAAGGTCCTGAACCTGGCGCTTACCACATCATCCAATAGGCACCTCCAGTGGTCATTGGGGAGCTTGGCACGTGATTAGCATCCAAGCTTTCCCCCAAATATAAACTCCTGTCCTGCCCCAAGGTAAAATCCCGTTCAGGCACCCTTACTCAAAATCCTGCAAGTATCCTTGACTCATTTCATGGCCAATACTCAGCATTATATTCCCAAGCCCCAGCTGACCATCCCTCAGAGTTTGCATCATTCTTGAGGGGGATTACCCTCCCCTCACTGGAGGACCAACACAGGGCTGATTTAGATTATCCTATCATGGAACCTGAAGTTCTTATTATTGTTGTTAAGGACCTTAAAATCTCGTCAGCCCCAGGCCCAGGCGGCTTCTCCAATTTATACTACAAGACATTTGCCCAATCTCTATCTTCGTACCTTCCCTCAGGGATGGATCCCAACTGGACCCCTCATCTAACCTGGCCTTCATAACAATGATCCCCAAGCCGGGTAAAGACCCGAGCGAGGTCAGTAATTATAGACCCATATCATTAATAGATAATGACCTCAAGATCTTTTCTAAAATGCTGGTGGCCGGCTCAGGAGGGCTCTTCCTCTCCCTGGATCTCCATAAGGCCTTCGACTCTATAGCGTGGCCTTACCTTTTCCAAATATTGGACACTTGGGGCTTCAGCCCTAAATTCAAGAATGTAATCTCCACCCTATACTCCCTTCCTAAGGCCCAAATACGTTTCCAGGGATACCTCTCTTCCCCCTTCGAGATCAGAAGGGGCACTAAACAGGGCTGTCCCCTTTCCCCTCTCCTCTTCGCGGTGGCCATGGAAACTTTGACCACAGCGATTAGGAATCACCCAAAAATTAAGGGGGTGCAGTGTGGCCCTCAAATACACAAAGGTGCTCTCTTCGCGGACGATGTCCTCCTTTTTGTAACCTCCCCCTTGACCTCCCTTCCTGCCATTTCCCAAACGCTTTTCTCTTTCAGTCAGGTCTCAGGTCTGCAGGTAAACATGTCAAAATCAGTCATTCTTAATATATCAGTCCCCGCCCAGAAGGTGGAGACTCTCAAGAAACGTTTCACTTTTTCTTGGAGCTCCACCTCTATCCCCTACTTGGGCATCAGCATTTCTTCCATCTTTAGTCGAACCTATGAATTTAATTACCCAGCACTTTTTAAAAAGCTAAAATTGGACCTTGCAAAGTGGTCTTCCATGGGATTATCATGGGTAGGTAGGATCAATGCTGTAAAGATGACCCTTCTCCCCAGGATTTTCTACTTTTTCCCTTCCCATACCTATTAATAAATCGCACCTTCTAAAGCTCCAATCAGCCATCATCCGGTTCGTCTGGGGGGAGAGGGGGTCACTTCTCTCGTCATGTCCTCACTCACCCTAGGCTGAAGGGGGCTTGGGCTTCCCAGACCTCTGGAGCTATTACTTGGCCGCTCAATTGGCCCAATTCTCGATCATCTACTCCAGGGGCCCTAGGCCTGATTGGGTGGGAGTGGAGAGGCAGGCGGTCCCCTCCTTTACCCTGGACTATCTGGTTTGGTGCCCTCCAAGACTCCGTCCCCCTAACTTGTCCCCAACTCTCTCGCACTCAATTCATCTGTGTGACACAATTCACAAATCCAATACTGTTACCTCAAAGTGGCATCCATTAGCGCATATATTCAACAACCCCCTTTTCACCCCTGCTCAGGATGTTAAGGCATTCAGGTAGTGGTTGAATAAAGGCCTATATAGGATTGGACACTTTTTCAATTCAAACGCCCCCCTCACACTCAAACACTGCACGGACAAGTTGGAAATGCCCATGTCAGAGAGAATTCGCTTCTCCCAGTTATCGCACTTCCTCAACTCATTCCGAGAGAATAAAACGGTCACACTCCAAATCACTCCCTACGAAAAGTGGTGTGCGGAGGCCCTGGATGTTAGGGGGAGCATCTCTCTCATTTGTTTGGACCTGTTGGACCCTAGGGAAAAGACTTCTTATATGCGTGCCTGGGAGGAGGACCTCAAGACTGATTGGGACCTAGAAACATGGCATGTAATGTATAACAGATCTATCAAGGGTCTAATCAATGTCTCATTGGTGGAGGCGAACATCAAAATCTACACAAGGTGGTATCTGGTTCCCACCCGCCTTGCCAAAATGTTCCCCTCCACCTCCCCTCTCTGCTTCAGAGATTGTGGCCACTTGGGCACTCTGCTTCACACTCTTTGAGAATGTCCTAGAATCAGAAGTTTCTGGAATCGTTGGTTTAAATTGATTTGTTTAGTCTCAGGCCGTCCCATCACCCACATCAGTCCACAGACAGCCTTGCTCGACCAATTTGAGCCCAGGATCCCTAAGCACACCAGATCCCTGGTACGCTTTATGCTTTTGGCAGCCAAACTAACCTTAACCAGGGCCTGGAAATCCCGAACAGTCTCGCTGACACGAGCTAAACGCAAAGTGTCATGGATTATGGCTCAGGAAAAGATAGCAAATATTATCCTAGTTGAAGAAACTACATTCAAGAGCATTTGGGGCCCCTGGGCTCGTTACTTGGGGATTACTTTGTAATTACAAAACTGGACCTTTGTGTGGCCTCTCTTTGCTTCCTTCTAATCCTCTCTTTCTCTTCTTGCCCCTTTCCTTTCCCCTCTATCCCTCTTTCCCTATCCCTTCCCCACCTCCCGGTTCCCTCACCAACCTTCCTCAGCAAGCTGGATCCAGGGCCTTAGTGCCTGGCCCTCAGGGTGCCTCTCTCTAGTTTTTCAGTTGTTCCTCTTTTTTATGTTGCTGCTTCTCCCCTTAGGAGACCTCAACTGGGGCCCATAGCCAGGGCATAGAGTATGTGCTTCCTTGGTGGTTCCTTCTGGCCCTTGTCCTCCGGGGGGCATGACTCCTAGCCCACTTTGCTGGGGCTCGGCACCACAGGGGAGGGGGGTGGCGGGCGGGCCCTCTTAGGTGAGCTTATTGGCCGCAGTATGTTCCCCTTGGGGTGGCCGGGGTGCTCCTCCGGGAGCTGATGGGCCCCCTCTTGGCTTCCATTTGACCCTCCTAGCCTATGGTGATGGAACCCACTGGGGAATCTTGGTCGGTTGCATTTGCATGCTTATGGTTTTTATGGCTTAGGCTACCCTGAGACCCCTTCTTTCGGCCATTGTCCAGCTTGCACCTACCCAAACACCTTACTCGGTTACTTCAGGCCCAACCTGGCCGATTTATTACCCAAATATGGTTGATATGCAAATGTGATCGGTCTTGTGCTTATTGGTTCTTCACCCACCCAAAGTGTACTTTCAAATTTACATTGTCCAGGGGTGGTGCTCTCCCCCTCCTCTGCCCCAGCTTGGCCCCCTTGGGGGTAGCCGAAGGGGCGGAGAGCTACCTTTAACTACCTTCCAGGTTGAAAGGGCTATTACTTTGGTTCTCATAGTTCTGGATTTTTTTATTAACCCATGAGGGCACAAATTTTTTGTAGTTCTGAACTGATGGATCATACCCTTTGTTTGCTTATAACATATGCTATACCGATTGAGCCTTTGTACTCTACTATTCATTGTATACTTTTGTGAAATTTCAATAAAAGCCATTGAAACGAAAGAATAGTAAAGAAGAATTATGGTCAAAATGATAAAATCAATATGTTATGCACCTATACATTCTGTTAAACATGTCACTGATTGTTTTGCAAAAAGCAGTAAGGATGTTGCGATATCTACCTTGTCCCCTGCTCTCATGTGCACTTCCTTTAACCACTTTCGGACCAACGCCGTCAGGTGACGGCGGTCACTTTGAAGTGGAATACCGTTGTTATGGTAGCTGATAGCTACCTTAACCCCGGTATCTTCTTTTAGTGCAGGTGATTATGCAAAAGATAAAAGTGGTCTCAGTGGTGGATACGCCACGAGATCACTTTTATCAGCGGTGGGAGAGGTGCCCCTCCCCCACCTGCCACTTTCCAGTCATCTCCGCCAGCGGAGATGATCGGGTCCATCCCCCCCAGTGTCCGTGAGCCAAGTGAGTGGCTGAAGCTGTTCACCCGGCTCCAAAACATGGCAGGGCGGAAGCGATGTCACAAGTCACTTCTGCCCCAATGCTTTTAACCACTTCAGCCCCGGAAGGATTTCCCCCTTTAGGACCAGAGCCCTTTTTGCGATTCAGCACTGCGTCGCTTTAACTGACAATTGCACGGTCGTGCGACGTTGTACCCAAACGAAATTTGCGTCCTTTTTTTCCCACAAATAGAGCTTTCTTTTGGTGGTATTTAATCACCACTGCGTCATTTCTGATCGCCGCTATAAACAAAAGAAGAGCGTCAATTTTCCAAAAAAAAACAAATTTCTTACTTTTTGCTAAAATACAAATCCAAAAAAAAATATATAAAAACATTTTTTTTCATCGGTTTTGGCCGATTTATATTCTTCCTCATATTTGTGGTAAAAAAAATCATAGTCGGCGTGTATTGATTGGTTTGCGCAAAAGTGGTCGCATTTACGGATGATGAGAATTCATTTCTGGGGTTTTTATTTATTTATTTTTTTTTTTACTAGTAATGACGGCGATCTGCGATTTTTAGCGGTACTGCGATATTTCAGCGTACATGTCGGACCATTTTGACACTTTTTTGGGACCATTGGCATTTATACAGCGATCAGTGCTATAAAAATGCACTGATTACTGTGTAAATGTCATTGGCAGTGAAGGGGTTAACCTGCAGGGGGCGCTCTAAGGGTTAACTGTGTTCCCTGGGCGTGTTCTAACTGTGTGGGGACTGCCCTCGCTGGGGAAGGGAAGTGATCACAGCCTCCATGTAGAGGAAGGCTGTGATCACAGCCCTTCCCCCTCTCACAGAACGGAGGTCCTTGTTTACTTACACGGACCTCTGTTCTTTCACTCCGGCTCACTAGGCTCGATCTCGCAGCCGCCGTCATATGACGGCGATTCACGCGATAGAGCCACCTTGTCGCCGTCAAATGCCGATCAGTGGTCGGCAAGCGGTTAAAGGGCCCATTTTTTTTTTTTGCACTGCCATTTTTTTTTTTTTTTTTTGCATTTTAGTGTAAATATGAGATCTGAGGTCTTTTTGACATGCTTTTTTTATATTACAAGGAATGTTTATATTTCTTGTAATATGATTAAAAGTGATCACATTTTTTTTTTAAAAGTACAGTGTAAAAATAAAAATTAAAAAGTAAAATAAATAATAATTAATTAGTAAAAAAAAAAAAAGTAAAGCGCCCCAGTCCCCGCGAGCTCGCATGCAGAAGCGAACGCATACGTAAGTCCCGCCCACATATGAAAACGGTGTTCAAACCACACATGTGAGGTATTGCCGTGATCGTTAGAGTGAGAGCAATAATTATAATACTAGACCTCCTCTGTAACTCAAAAATGCTAACTTGTAGAATTTATTAAACGTCGCCAATGTAGATTTTTATGTTGCAAAGTTTGTCGCCATGAGCGGACGCAATTTTGAAGCATGACATGTTGGGTATCATTTTACTCGGGGTAACATTATCTTTCATAATATGGAAAAAATGGCCTAACTTTACAGTTGTCTTATTTTTTAACTCATAAAACTGATTTTTTTTTTAAAAATTGCACTTGTAAGACCACTGCGCAAATACGGTGTGACATAAAGTTTTGCAACAGCCGCCATTTTATTTTCTAGGGTGTTAGAAAAAATATATAATGTTTGGGGGTTCTAAGTAATTTTATAGCAAAAAAAAATGGTTTTAACACTTGAAGTGGTAAATGAAGAGACAACTTTACTTCCTGGTTTTCGAATTGCCTGTGCTGGACATCTGTTGTCTCCATTTGCATCTATCTCTGCAGAAACATCCTGACATCACTGGGGGAGGTGCTCCTATAGTCCATGGAAATCTCAGGCATTCATTCTACACAAAAGTCCTGATTAGGCTCCACCCACAATCAGCCCATGAAGCCCCACCCACTCCCACCTATGTCCCGCCTTTGCCCGCCCACTGCTCTATATATACAGCCAACTCCTAGGTTGGATTTTGTTTTGTCGGTTTTCAAATTACCAGGGGAGAACAGACAGGGAGAAGCACACAGATTAATAGACTGATCTGTGTGCAAAGTAACCTGTACTGACTTGTGCTGTTTTACATAGCACACACCCAGCTATTGATTGGCAGATGGGTGTGTGTTATGTAAAATAGACTGAGCATGATAGAAGACAGGAGGACTGAGAGATAGAGTGTCTAGTTCACTGAAAGCAAATGACATCTGAGCTCAGCTCAACTCCTCCCATCATCATGTATAGCAAAGGAGGAATACATGGGGGATTACAGACCATAGTTGCGGCTATATGTTAGGAAAATAATAATTTCAGTTATTATGTTTATTACCATGTGTAACGTTCAGGTATTTATAGGAGGATTTACTAAAATATGTATGTTGCCTTTAGTTGTACTTTAAAACATTTGTAGTTTAAATAGGTTTTATGGGTTATGTATTTTATTCTTAATTAAAAATGTGTGCTTTTTTATGGTTGTCATTGTCTACTATGTGTATGAAACACACAAAAAAATGAAAGAAAGAAATTCCCAAAGAAATCTTGCTAGACACTCAAAATTGCTGATCTAATGTGTCAAAAATGTGTTAAATATGAATATATAGATATATGGATATGCAGTCATTTCAAATTATGTGTGGTTAGCAGAAGTAAGACAACTTGCCAATGTGTTAATAATTTTGGTACTGTCAGTGAGGCGTTCATTCATAGTAGTGGGAGATATCCCACTCATGGTTTAGGCCTTTGGAAATCCTAGTATCCATCCTAAAAATCCAATAAACTTCCCTTTTACAGTGAAGAGAAAAGTGATCACCACCACAAATCGGGCGATTGATTCTTTCTATTATTTGAACTTTAAAAGTCTCTATGTTTTGTTGATGAAAACAATTGAAGTGTTTTGCTGTTTGTGGTTTTGTTGGCCCTGATGTGTAACAAATGGTCTGTCATTCTGGCGCTGAGGCGTCTGGTGGTTCTGCCTATATATTGGATCTTGCATGCAGTGCAAGTGATAATGTAAGTGACAAACTTGGTATGACAATTAACCAACTGCTTGAGATTCAACGAAAAGTTGTTAGAGCATGAAATTATAGTATGAGACTCTCCTAAGAGATTACAAGTGGAGCACCTAGTGGTGTTACATTTGAATAATCCAGTGGTGTTCAACCAGGTCTGAGTAGTGGTGTTAGAAGTATACATACTAGGAGAGATGGTATTGCCTATTGTTCGTGATTTTCTTGCAATGTATCTAATTCCATTGTTTGGAATGGTTTTGTAACTGTCATCACTATATAGAGTGGGAAGATGTCTTTTGATAATATTCTTGATTTCTGAGAATTGTGGACTGTAATTGGTCGAAAACACTAGATGACTTGATATTCTTTTATCTCGAAGGAGGTCGTTGGTTAGGGGATTCGTTACATTAAGGCTCCTGATTTGATATCAAACTTTTTTGACCGATGATTTACAATAGCCTCATTCACAGAGTCTCTGTTCAAGTAGACATGTTTCCTTGTAATAATTGGTTACATTGGAACAAATTTGTCTTATCCAAATGAACTGACCTTGTGGTATATCTTTGATGGTGTGGGGAGCATGACAGCTGGTTGCATGTAATAAAGAGTTCTTGGAAGTATTTTTTCTAAATGAACGTGTTCCGGATAGAGTCAAATCTAAACAAAATAGTCTCTAATGGATGTTGTTCTATGGTAAATTTTAGGTTTAGATCATTCATGTTAAAATAATCAAGAAACTCAGTTGTTGACAGCTCACATTTAGCTACAGGCTACACTGATGGGCACTTTCTGCACTGGTGAGGCTACATTGATGGGCACTGATCAGGCTGCATTGGTGGACACTGACAAAGCTGTGCTGATGGGCACTGGTGCCTGATCAGGCTGCATTGATGGGCAAAGGTAAGGCTGAGCTGATGGGATGGGCATACTGGTGAGGCTGCGTTGATGGGCACTGATCAGGATGCACTGATGGGCACTGATCAGGCTGCACTGATGGGAACTGCACTGGTTAGGCTGCATTGATGGGCACTGACCAGGCTGTGTTGATGGGCACTGATCAGGCTACATTGATGGGCACTGATCAGGCTGCATTGATGGGCACTGACAAAGCTGTGCTGATGGGCACTAGTGTCTGATCAGGCTGCATTGATGGGCACATGTAAGGCTGAGCTGATGGGATGGGCACTCACTGGTGATGCTACGTTGATGGCCACTGACCAGGCTGCATTGATGGCCACTGATCAGGATGCACTGATGGGCACTGCACTGGTGAGGCTGCATTGGATGGGCACTGATCAGGCTTCACTGATGGCCACTGGTCAGGCTGCATTTATGGGCACTGGTGAGGCTGCATTGATGGGCACTGATGAGGCGCGCACTGATCAGGCTGCATTCATAGGCACTGGTGAGGCTGCATTGAAAAACCAGGCAGGCATGAATGGAGAGCTGATTCGGTGGTTCAATGGGCCACTTGACTGGACTTGCCCCCCAGGCCTAAGGCTGCCAGCCCTCCCCTGCCCATAGAGACCCCCTGTCTCTGTATGTACCAGTTGGAATTGAAGAGAAAGTAGTTATGATGTAAAAGGTCTGAAATGGCTTCCAAAATGAAACATTTTAGTTCTGATGAGTATTCCGTATACAAATCCATGTGGTCTTTGAGCGATTGTAGTCCTTGGCTGTGAGGTATACATGAGTATAGGAACTTTACGTCATGTTACCCATTTACAATTCTTATCCCATGGATGTCCCTCCAGAGCCTGTATATTATGTTCAGTATCCCGAAGGTGGGAAGGTATTCTGATCACTAGAGGCTGTAGAAGGGTATCCGTGAGGTTGCCAAGTGGTTCCCTCAGGGAGCCAATACTGGCAACAATAGGTCTCTGTTAGGAAAATGGACTCTGGCCGTTTCTGGCCCTCCATGCGCGTCCACGCGTTTCCGCGTGCGTGCGCGCGCTTGCGTGCTACTGGCGCCAATAGCGGCTATTTAAGCAGGACAGCACCAGGAAGCAAGTGCTGTCTGTTCTACAGCATTTGTGTGTTCTTGAAGCAGCCTGTGATCCTGATTGTTTGTTCCTGTGACCCGGCTTGCCTTGACCCTGCTATTGATCTCCGCCTGCACCGACCCCGACTTCCAAGACCACTCTTCTGCCTATTCCCTTGTACCTCGCTGCCTGCCTGTTAACGAACTCTGCTTGTACCCGACTACTCTTCAGCCTGACCCATCTGTACTGCTCCGCCAGCCCGTTACCGACCCGGCCTGCACCACTATGCTTCATCTTGCCAGGTACGTGGCAGCAACGGACAGCCATGTCTGAGTCTGCGCAGGGGCCCTCTCCAACGCAGGAGCTATGCATTCACTTGACCGGGCTGACCCGAGTCATAAAGGACTTACAAGATGGGTACACCCGAATGGAAAGCCAAGTCCAGGAACTTTCCATGTCAGCTTCATCAAGCTCTGACCAGCTTATCACCCTGCCCACTGAGCCAGAGGTATCATTACCTGAGCGATTCCCAGGGGACCACAGGAAGTTTCGGGGTTTTCGCAGCGCCTGTGAACTGTATTTCGCGCTGCAACCCCGCACCTTTTCCTCGGAAGTCATTAAAGTGGGGCTGGTTATCTCTCTCTTACGAGAGGAACCTCAAGCATGGGACCACCGTCTCCGGGAACAGAAAGCCCCTGAAACAGTTGGCCTGCACCTCTTCTTCTGGGCCATGGCATTACTCTATAAGGACCCCCACTTGTCCGCAACTGCGGAGACAGCTCTCCACGCCCTCCTGCAGGGCCAACGCATGGCGGAAGACTACACTGCCGAGTTCCGGCGCTGGGCTGCTGACACAGCCTGGAATGATGCGGCCCTCCGCTATCAATTTCCGGTTGGGCCTGTCCGAGCCACTGAAGGATGAATTGGCTCGAGTGGGGACACCTCAATCCCTCGAGGCTCTGATTGACCTGGCCATCCAGGTTGACCGCCGTCTGCGGGAACGCAGGGCCGAGCAATCTGCAGGGAACTTGTCAGAATCCATGCCTACTGTGCGTCCACGCACACCCCTTACCCCCGAAGAAAGACACAGATGTCTCAGCCTCAACCTATGCCTGTACTGCAGAGGTTCTGGGCATCATGTCAGGTCATGCCCAGCGAAGGGTCCCATCTCCCCCGAGGGAGTGGTCCTGTCTTTACCCGACCGGGCAACCCATCTGGTGCTTCCTCTGTCTCTCCAACTACTCAACGGGAGCATCCAAGTTTCAGCCATCCTGGACTCAGGCGCCTGCAGCTGCTTTGTAGACCTATCCTTTGCTGCACAGCACCAGATTCCCCTTAAACCCAAGGCACACCGGATGGTCATCCGCCTGGCCGACAGATCACCCCTAAAATCGGGTACAGCAACCATTCCCCTCCTTGCTAAGTTTTTCACTGGCCATTCCAAGTACCTGCTCCTAGATGCTATTGCATCCCCGCTCTACCCAGTCATTCTTGTCCACCCATGGCTGCGGGCACACTGCCCCGACATTAACTGGATCACAGGGGACGTCCAGTTCCCATCCTTCTACTGCCGGCATCACTGCCTACAGCAACCCCAGGAGCCTTCTCCCTCTGTCTTATGTCTGGATCCCGACCCTGACCAGGAGACCCAAGATGCATTTCCCTCAGCTTATCACGATTTTCTGGACGTATTCAGCAAGAAGGGGGCAGACAAGCTCTCTGAGGGGGAGCTCAAGGCCCTCAAGGCCTACCTAGATGAAAATCTAGAGAAGGGTTTTATCCGGCCATCCACATCCCCTGCTGGAGCGGGAATATTTTTTGTTTAGAAAAAGGACCGGTCTCTGACACCATGCATCGACTGCCAGGACCTCAACAAGATAACCATCAAAAACCGCTATCCCTTACCCCTAGTACCCGAGCTGTTCCAGCGACTGGGCACGGCTACTGTTTTTTCCAAGCTAGATCTCCGTGGGGCATATAACCATATTCGCATCCACGAGGGTGACGAATGGAAGACTGCTTTCAGAGCGAGATTCGGCCATTATGAATACCTCGTGATGCCCTTCGGGGTCTGCAACGCCCCAGCCACCTTCCAGCACCTGGTGAACGATGTGTTCAGGGACTACCTAGACCAGTTTGTCATAATCTATTTGGATGACATTCTTATCTTTTCCTCATCCCTGGAAGAACCCCGCAGGCATGTCAAGTGTGTCCTGGGGTGCCTACGACAACATGGACTGTACGCAAAAGCCGACAAGTGCCCGTTTGAACGTTCCAGCATCCCTTTCTTAGGCCTTATCATCTCAGTCTCAGGGATCACTATGGATCCACAAAAGGTCACCGCCATCCTGGACTGGCCCGCACCAGTGGACAAGAAAGGGGTGCAACGGTTCGTAGGCTTTGCGAACTTCTATCACAAGTTTATTAAGGGGTTTTCCACTGTGATAGCCCCCCATCACTCAGCTGACCAAGCAAGACTCCCGTTTCCGGTGGACGCCTGAGGCTCATGAGGGCTTCCTAATGCCCAAGAAGCTGTTTAATTCTGCTCCTGTCCTGAAGCATCCGGATCCAGTCTTGCCCTATATCCTGAAATATCCTCCAAAAATATCCAAGGTTCATGGGGCCGTTTCCCGTGAAGAAAAGGATCAACCAGGTGGCATACGAAATGGTCCTTCCTCCATCCGTGTGAGTCCACCCGGTGTTCCATGTCACGCTACTTAAACCGGTGACTCAGGACCCCTTCCCGGGACGGAGGACAGCTCCACCGGGGCCAGTTCTAGTGGACGGAGAGGAGGAGTTTGAGTTGGAGGCCATCCTGGCTTGTAGGAAGAGGGAAGGCTCAATCCAGTTCTTGGTCAAGTGGAAGGGGTATGGCCCAGAGGAAAACTCATGGGAACCTGAGGACAACATCCACGCCAAAGAACTTATCGAACAATTCTGGAAGAAACACCCAGAACTGAGGGCCCGGTTGGGCATCCGGAGGCTGCCCCTTGGGGGGGGCAATGTTAGGAAAATGGACTCTGGCCGTTTATGGCCCTCCGTGCGCGTCCGCACGAGTGCGCGCATTAATGGAGCCAATAGCGGCCATTTATGCAGGACAGCACCAGGAAGCAAGTGCAGTCCATTCTACAGCGTTTGTGTGTTCTTGAAGCAACCTGTGATCCTGATTGTTTGTTCCTGTGACCCAGCTTGCCTTGACCCTGCTATTGATCTCTGCCTGCACCGACCCCGGCTTCCATGACCACTCTTCTGCCTACTCCCTGGTACCTCGCTGCCCGCCTGTTAAGGAACTCTGCTTGTACCCGACTACTCTTCAGCCTGACCCATCTGTACTGCTACGCCAGCCCATTACCGACCCAGCCTGCACCACTAAGCTTCAGCTTGCACGAGCACCACATGGACCAGCATACCCCCACCTGTGATCCAGTCCGACCCTCGTGCCTCCCTGCACTCCTGAGCTCCCTGTCTACACTACCAGGGGTTCAGGAATCAGGGTCCTAAGAGAGGTTGCCCACTGCATAAGTCAGACTCCACCACCAGGTACGTGACAGTCTCCCTTGTATGGGGACATCAGGTTTGTGAATCTTGGGCAAGTGATGAAATTTAGGTGTGACGGGGTGTGGCAGAACAAGATTGGTGGCCTCTGAAGGGCTTAAAATGCCAATGGAGGTGGCTTAGTCGATTATTAGCTTTAAGCGTTGTGTGTAAATTGAGATGGGGTCAGGAACTATACGGGTGTAAGTATTAGTGTCTGAAAATTGTCTGTCAGCTTCTCTAAGGTAGTCCTGTAAATCCAGTATGACAACTGCTCCACCTCTGTCAGAATTTTTTTATAACGATACTGGTGTCGTCCTTTAGGTCTTTCAAGAGTGTTCTTTCTTTCAGTGTGAGATTATGATGACATCTTGACTCGTTGTTCACGGATGTATTGATTGATCTACAATCTAGTCCAGGGTTTTTCAACCAGGGTTCCGTGGAACCCTAGGGTTCCTCCAGAGGTTGCTAGGGGTACCTTTATCAATGGTCAATTTCTACCTCTCAGAATTCTAAATTCCCAATGATACCATTGATCTTTTTAGTTATCTGTAAAGAGGTAATTCTTCCCAATGACCACAAGTCTAAGGAACATTCTTCCCATTGACCATCACACTAATGTATCATGAGTTGTAGATTTTTAACTTTTAGCTGGGGTTCCCCCCCGAGACCAGAGAATTATTTCAAGGGTTCCTCTGTGTTGAAAAGGTTGAGAAAGGCTGATCTAGTCTATGCCTAGTCTACAACCAACTGAGTGACCACCTTGTTAAGAATAACCTTCTTGACCCCCTTCAATCTGAATTTCGCCTTCAACACTCCACAGAAACTGCCCTTCTTAAACTCACTAATGACCTACTAACTGCTAAAACCAATGGACACTACTCTGTACTCCTACTTCTGGACCTTTCGGTTGCCTTCGACACTGTCAACCACCCCCTCCTCCTCAAAAAACGTTACTTCCTCTGTCTCCGTGACTGTGCTCTTCAGTGGCTCTCGTCCTACCTATTACATCGCACCTTCAGTGTCACATACAATTCTACCTCCTCCTCTCCTCTTCCTTTCTCTGTTGGGGTCCCCCAAGGTTCTGTTCTTGGACCTCTCTTATTTTCAATATACACCTCTTCCCTGGGCCAGCTAATAGCAGCCCACGGCTTTCAATATCATTTCTACGCTGATGATAACCAAGTCTACCTCTCTACCCCCCAACTCACTCCATCAATCTCCTCACGCATCACTAACTTATTAACAGACATATCTGCCTGGATGTCACACCACTTCCTCAAACTCAACTTGCCCAAAACTGAACTCATAATATTTCCTCCCCCACGTGCCGTTTCCACTGACTTCTCTGTCAAGAGCAATGGCACAACCATCCACCCATCCCCACATGTTAGGGTGCTTGGTGTTATCCTGGATTCTGAACTCTCCTTTTGGCCCCACATCAAATCACTTTCTAAGGTTTGCCACCTCAACCTCTGCAACATCTCTAAAATACGTCCCTTCCTAACCAATGAAACCACAAAGCTCCTGATTCACTCCCTGGTCATCTCTGCCACCCCTCTCTGCCAATCCCTACATTGCAGGGCCGCACCGTGTCTGGGTGATGACCGGGCTGCACAGCTGGAGATAAGCCGCGACCACGGCTTGGACAGGCTTAACACAGGCCGCGGCCACCGCTCACCTACCGCTAAGCGGCCGTGCCTGGGCAGGTACACAGGGTGCTCCTCTCATTGTGTGCAGTGGCTGCACTGTGACCGGGGATAAATGAGCCGCGGGATACCAGCATATCTCCCCCACTCGCCCCCCCTTCTCCTGTCAGCAATGCATGGGATGGGAGATGAGAGAGCGGCTCTCAGCTTGTTCACCGCCCAGTGCCCTGTTTTCTTCCCTTCTCATTGGCCACAGTGGAGGGCCAATCAGAAGAGGCTAGGGAGCATCATGGGACATGTAGTCCCAAAAGACTGCCAGCCCCATTGTTGTCCACAGGCAGTGGACTTCAGCCCCCAGCATGCACTCTGCTGTGGGAAAAATTGAGAGCCTGGAACCCTGGAAGAAGTTACAGTTGACTGCTACAGGAAAAAGAGGACTGTGCTGAGGGAAGCCAGAGAAAGAGCCATGCTGTAACCACACCACCAGGGAGAGCGCCACGCTGTAACCGTCACCACCAGAGAGAGCGCCATGCTGTAACCGCACCATGAGAGAGAGTGCTGCCCTGTAACTGCACCACAAGAGTGAGCACCACGCTGTAACCGCACCACCAGAGAAAGTGCCACGCTTTAACCGCACCACCAGAGAGAGCACCACGCTGTGCCTGCACCACCAGAGAGAGCGCCACGCTGTAACCGCACCACCAGAGAGAACGCCACGCTGTAGCAACACCACCAGAGAAAGCACCACACTGTACCAGCACCACCAGAGAAAGAGTCCCATGCTGTTCCCGCTCCACCGGAGAGAGAGCACCATGCTGTACCCACACCACCAGAAAGAGAGCGCCACGCTGAAACCTAGAACCACCAGAGAGAGAGCCACGCTGTACCCATACCACCAGAGAAAGCGTCGCACTGTACCCACACCACCAGTGAGAAAGCACCATGCTGTACCCGCTCCACCAGAGAGCGCCACACTGTACCTGCACCACCAGAGTGAGAGAGCGATACACTGTACCCGCACCACCAGAGAGGCAGCCACACTGCTCAGCACCACCAGTGAGCCATGCTGTACCAGCACCACCAGAGAGAGAGACTGCTGCCCAGTAACACCAGAGAGGTAGGCTGAATTTGATGGGCACTGATAAGGGTGCATTTGATGGGCACTGATAAGCTGCATTTGGCGGGCACTGGCAGGTTGCAATTGGTGGGCACAGGCAGGTGGGCACTGGTAGGCTGCATTTGATGGGCACTGATAAGCTGCATTTGGTGGGCACTGGTAGGCTGCATTTGATGGGCACTGATAGTTTACGTCGG
>BLSH010281555.1:748259-785036 GCA_018402905.1 Glandirana rugosa | reverse complement strand
TATTTTTAGCGTCTATCGGCGATAATGGTCATTTTTTTTTTTTTATATATATATATATATATATATATATATTATTTTTTCGGTATTTGGTTAAAGGTATCAAACATCTACGATATTGAAAACGCGTTGGGTTAGTTATATGCGGCTAACGAAAAAAAAAATGGTTTTTATACTTCTTATATATAGCCAGATTTGACTACTTATTTAAACAAAAAATTAAAAAATAAAAACCTAAAAATAATATCGTTTTTCATTTTTTATAACAAGAAAAAAGTTTTAGCAGTGAGAAACAAACAAATATCGCGTTTGGTAAAAAAAAAAG
This sequence comes from Glandirana rugosa, assembly GCA_018402905.1. Classification (NCBI taxonomy): domain Eukaryota; kingdom Metazoa; phylum Chordata; class Amphibia; order Anura; family Ranidae; genus Glandirana; species Glandirana rugosa. Next base: position 784,714 of record BLSH010281555.1, on the reverse strand, counting down.
CAATCGGCGTATATTGATTGGGTTGCGCAAAAGTTATAGCATCTACAAACTATGGAAATTGGTTTATGGCTTTTTTATTATATATATATATATATATATATATATATTTTTTTTTTTTTACTGGTAATAGCGGCTATCTGCGATTTTTATCGGGACTGCAATATTGCGGCAGACATGTCGGACATTTTTTACACTTTTTTTGGGACCAATGACATTTATACAATGATCAGACCTAAAAATAGACACCGATTACTGTATAAATGTCATTGGCAGGGAAAGCGATGAGTGTGTACCCTGTATGTGTTCTAACTGTGTGGGGGGGGGGGGGTGCTGACAGGGACATAACAGATCTATCATAGGGATCAGTAGATCTGTCATGCCCCCCCTCACAGAGTGGGGAACTGCCGTGTTTGCATCGGCGCTTCCCCGCTCTCGCTCTCTGTGACCAGATGTCGGGCCTCTGGCGAACATTGAGTCCGCCCGACCCGCGGGCTTTGGTGAAATCTCAAGAGGGTAAACGGACCCATGAAGTCTCACTTTTGAGACAGAGAAACAGACTGTGGACCAGCGGTGGCCCGTCCGTATGGGGCCCCTAATCTATGTGCCCGGCCCCTAATCTACATGCAAGGTGCCGTACTCATGGATTCCAATTGAGTTTTTTTTTTAACGCACATGATTAGAGCTGGAGGCGCCCTGAGCTCACCCAGTTGTATGACAATAGTGAATTATTATTCACTATTGTCTTCCTGATTCTCCTCCTAGCCAAGGAAGGCTCAGGAAGCTAGTCCTGAGACCCAGTTGGCCAAGAGAAGCGATCCTATTGGCCACCGAGGAGGAGGGAGGAGACGCAGGGGAAGCCGCCTTGAAGCCTAGGAAGGAGGAGACTCTGCCCGACGCCCGGAGGAAGCCCGCGACCTAGATGGGGTAAGTGCGGGGTGACCTCAGCTGCAGTGGACAGTGAATGAATGTGAAGTGTTATGCTGAGTGGTTTCCTGCTCATTCACAAACTGAAGCATAGTAAACATAGTTTACTATGCTTTGGTTAAGAACGAACACAGGAGCGATCAGTACAGATCACTCACTGTGTTTACTCAGAAAAGGAAGGGGATGATAAATGAAATATTTCCCAGCCCTTCCCCTGCACTCCATCCTGAAATACCCCCCCCCCCCCAGCAGCTGGTGAGAAAAAAGATGAAGGAAGCTGCCAGCACCGCAGGTGGGAGACAGAGGGCGTCAGGAAACGGGGGAAATAAGCACCATACAAGGTGACTAGGGTGTGCCCAGGCATGCCCTGTGCGCACGCCATTGATTGCAGGTATAACAGCGCTTGGAAATTGTATGCGTTCCCACACCCAGAGGCAGATGCGCAAGCGTTCCATTATTTTGTAATGGCACCCCTAAGCATTGGAAAACATAGCGTTTTTAGGGTGCGGGAAAACCGTATGCTCAGGTGTGAATGGGGCATAATACACAGGCGTAAACCCGTGTTTTTATTTTTGTTGCATGTTAACATGCGTTGCGGCAGGACATTTAAATGCATGGGGCTGGCAGTACACTAAAACACAAAAAAAATGGACATGCACCATTTTTTGCAACTCAGTCCACCACAACACACAGTAGTGCATTACTTTTCTCCACTCCATCCCATGTTTGTTGTATCTGCATCGCCTTGGCCTGTTGGGGCGACATCCAAAATGAAAGGCACCGCAACACGCTAGCACACATATTATGCGTTAATGTGACACACTTTACCGGAAAGGTTTGTTTGATCCTAAGTGATCTGAAAATGTGTACAATGTTGCCCGCGCACCTGTCTTTAAAAAATTCATCGCGGCTACGAAATATTAATGGAGTCGATATTTATTTTGACAACATCATTTGTCACTCCGCGTCCACGGCAGCCTTCAGTCGCCCCTTCCCCCACCCCTGTATTAGCTTTTGCTGACTTTAAGCATTGTGGCAACTCATTGGCTTTATACTTCACATACAGGATCCCTGGGGTAGAATGATGGAGCATTTAGAACATGAATGCATTTTTTTTTTTTTTGCATGCGATTGTTGCATATTTTAAAGATCAAATGCAAATTTGCGTGCGTTCCTGAGACGCGGTACTGTGAACCTAGCCTTAAGGCCCATGCACACTAGCAGGCGTGTGTGATGGTCTGTATACATATGTTGTGTAATGGAGGGGGGTAGGTACAACCCATCGCCCTCGTAGCACATGCGCCGCAGCAAAGAGGGTGGTCTTTGACGACCACGCACAACAAATAGCGCCTATGGCCATGTTTAGCCAAGGTTTGTGATCTGAGAGCGTTCTTTCAGCACATTGATTGGACCAGCTCTCAATCATGTGACCACTGTGACAGCCAGTCACAGCGTTTCACATGATCAGGCAGTCTTTCCTGCCTCCTGAATGTAAAGACCAAGTTAAAGAGACATACAATGGTGTTTTATTTTTAACTGCTTTACCTATATAGTTACTAGGGGGCTCAACATCCTTTGATACTTCAGATTTATTACCATGAGGGTCTGGATCAGTTTAGATTAATACGGCTGTATAGGATCCAGACCGGGGCTTGGCTGTGGGTTGAGTAGTCATTTTGTGGTCTTAACCATTACCCATATTGAGGCTTGATGACTAATATGGGTTGACCAACTCAGAACGAGGTTTTCTTTGGCATGGTGGTTAAAAACAGCGATGGCGCCCGTGCACTGGACGACGTCATGTGTGACAAAACACGTAGGGCGGAGTGAAGTGCTGATGTCATCGCAAGTTCCCAGAACTGTGGGCGCTGTTTGTATCTGGCCAGCGAGAATTTGTATAAGCGCGATGATCTTAGTGTGTTTTTAACTTTCAATAAATGTGCCTATAAGGTTTTACACTATCGGAGCATTTCTTTTTACAGTCTTGTGAGATCTACTTTATGGGGGGATGCCTGATTGAGAGCCACTCACAATCATCTGCTAAAGGGGGGGGGGGTTGGATGAGTTTCTGTATGGTGATCTAAGGCTGGGTGCTCGATTGCAAGCTCTGTTGACTTCTCTTTAACTAGGGAGTCATATTCAGTCAGTAAGCATGTACTCTACCCATAAAAGGTGGTGGTTTCACGCCTGAACATTCCCTTTACTGGTGATGGAGGCTTATCAGCTTATCCCATGCATAAGAACATATGAACACCAGGGACGTGCGGTGAGGTCAGTGGCTGGTGAGGCACTAGCTAGTGTCAGAGCCAGATACACACAGTTAACATACGCTGCAAACGTTAGAGCGAGAGCAATAATTCTAGCACTAGACCTCCTCTGTAACGCTAAACATGTAACCTGTAGAAAATGTTAAAGCGTTGTCTATGGTGATTCTTAAGTACTGAAGTTTGGCGCCATTTCACAAGTGTGCGCAATGTTAAAGTGTAACATGTATGGTATCTATTTACTTGGCGTAACATCATCTTTCACAATATACAAAAAAATCAGGCTAACTTTAGTGTTTTTTTTTATTTGTGAAACAGTTTCTTTCCAAAAAAAACGTGTTTTAAAAATTGCTGCGCAAATACCGTGTAACATACAAAAGTTGCAACGACCGCCATTTTATTCCCTAGGGTGTCTGCTAAAATAATATACCATAAGTAAGTAATATACACATAATTATTATATATTGTTTTTAAGGTCATTTACTATATTTTCAAAAACTGTATTCAAGCAGGTGGCTTAATGGACAAATTACTGAAGTTTGAAGTTATAACTTCCAACCAGTAATTTCACAGTAAATAGATAAATAATAAATTATGATCTTATAACATATAGTAATATATGATTTAGCTTGTACCCTTTCAGCAGCAGCAGATTCTCATTCTCCCTCTTAACTGTGTGAGATAAACATGGGATTATGGGTAAATCTTATACACTTAAACCCATGTTTTTCCTTGTAGTTAAGAGGGCTGGGCTGGAAGGGAGTATTTGTATTTTAGACACATGCCCCCTTCTATGACACTACAGTGAGAGGACAGCCTCCACTGTAGCATTTTTATTGGACAGCTTGGACCAATGGTGCTTTACCATTGGTCCAAGGCTCCAAGCTGTCCATTGAGCTCAGTGCCTCTGACAAGAAGTGAGAGGCACTGTGATCTCATCCTCTCAGTCTGCTGCAGAGTGTGACAGCTTGTATTTAAACTGGCCGCTCTGTATGTAGCTTCTGACAGGCTGTGCAAGGAGCTCCGTATCTCCGGAAACATAAATGATAGGAGCCCCAAATTTTTACCAGTGGTGGGGTAGGACTTCAGCTGCCTACCCCCAAAATTTGGGGTCTCCGTGACCCCAGGTCACTGATCTACGACCCTTGTTTTTTTTAATGTTTTTGGCAGGTGAGGCTCTGCCTTACCTGCCTCCCCTCACTGCACGTCCCTGATGAACACAAAAGGAGGACTTTTACTTTTGCACATTGGACTTTTTTATCCTTTGTATTTTCTGTCACTGAAAATAATTTTATGCTTGTTTTAGATATATACTGTATATCACTGTTGTAGCAGGATTCCTTTTGGTGCAATTAAGGGGACACCTGGGCTGAGCAGGTACAAGTTATCTTTATTGAATTGTCATAAAATAAAAAGATACTACATTCAACTCTATGCACAATGGTGTGCTGTGACGCGCTAAGGTGCATGGTGACACCATGTTGTGTGTTGCATTGCATGTTACATTTTTTAGAATGCACCTGAGTTGTGTGAACAGGGCAGGTAAAGAACAATTGTGTTGATCAACGCGCCCAGTGTGAACGAGCCCTTCGCTCCACCTATGGTTTCAGCGATGCCTTATTTCACAGTAGATGTGAAAAAATTTGTGTCTTTAAGATTCGTTAATCTGGTTATTCAGTTTCGTTAAATTTGGTTGATTCGTTAAAACGAATTCAGAATATGAATTGCTCTATTTTATCAAATTTCCTTCCGATTAACAATATTTATTTATTTTTTTAATTTTGTTTCGAAACGCTCAATTCGATAAATTCTGCATCAGCCGAAATCAAAAATATTTGATTTTTTTTTTAATATAGATTCAAATGCGATAACCAAAATGTTTAAATTTAAAAAGTGCATTTTGATTAAAATGGCAATTTAAATCACCTTTGGCTTAAAGTACAACTAAAGGCAACATACATATTTTAGTAAATCCTCATATAAATACCTGAAAGTTACACATGGTAATAAACATAATAACTGAAATGATTATTTTCCTACCATATACTGCAATTCTGGTCTATAATCCCCTCCATATCAGCTCTTCTTTGCTGAATAGTGTAGTGATGATGAGAGGAGTTCAGCAGAGCAGAGGTCAGATGTAATTTCCTGTCAGTGAACTGGCTTGTCTATCTCTCAGTCCTCCAGCCTTCTATGATGCTCAGTCTATTTTACATAGCACACACCCATCTGCCAATCAATAGCTGGGTGTGTGCTATGTAAAACAGTACAAGTCATTACAGGTTCATTTGCACACAGATCAGTCTAGTGATCTGTGTGCTTCTCCCTGCCTGCTTTCCTCTGGTAATTTGTAAACTGGCAGAACAGAAGCCTAGCTAGGAGCAAGAGCAGTGGGTGGGCAAAGGCAGGACATAGGTGGGAGTGGGTGGGGCTTTGGGGGGTGATCGCGGGCGGAGTCTAATCAGGACTTCTGTGTAAAATAAATGGCCCAGCAGCAGGGGAAGGAGGAGGTGGGCCGAACTCCTGAGGTACCCGCTCCCCCATTACCCCGAAAGGTGCCAAATGTGGCAAGGGGGGGGGGGGGAGGCAAGTAAGCGGAAGTCCCACTGTTTTGGTGGAACTCCGCTTTAAGACTTTTGCCAGGTGACTTTGGCCACAGGCAAAGTCACCTGGCATAAGTCGTGTTGTAAGTCGCCTGAAGTCGTGCCGAAAATCGTGCTGCAATTGCCTAGCTAGCAAGGTAGCACCGAGGTCGGATCACCCCTGTTTGAATGGGCCTTTAACCACTTGCCGACCGTCAACCGCAGGTTGACGGCGACAAGATGGCTCTCCTGGGCAAACCGCCGTCATATTGAGATTTGCATGGATATAGGAGCACCTCCCCCAGTGATGTTAGGATGTTTTTGCAGAGAGAATAGACGCAAATGGGGACAACAGGAGTCTAACATAGGCAATTAGAAAACCGGGAAATAAAGTTGTCACCTCACTAAAGGAAGTGCACATGACAGCAGGGGACAAGGTAGAGATCTCAACATCCTTACTGCTTTTTGTGAAACAATCAGTGAGATGTTTAACAGACTGTAAAGATGCATAACATGATGATTTCTTCATTTTGACCATAGTTCTATTTTAACTAAACCAGCATTATTTCAAAATGGTACTCTAATACCACACACAGTCTTTGATTACAGAAGCATGTTTACAGTTCGAATTTGAATGGAATTCGATGTAAAATTCGATTTGAATTTCAATTCGGAAATTCGGACTAATGTCATTTAGTTGTTTCGGAGCATCCGGTAAACTCCGTTTTATACTGAAATTCGGGTATTCGGATATGTCCAAATAACGAAGAAAAATTTGTCCAAATATTTATTCGGAACGAAGTGCACCACATGTCTATTTCACAGCAATATCATGCTTTTACATCAGAACGGAGTCCTTCTTTAATTATTCATGGGGCCGCTTTTCCTGCCTTAAACAGCAGAGTGCCGGGGCTAAATAGGGCATGCATAATACTTGCCGTTTGGCGACGGATTGTATTCAGAGAACACGGCCCATTGTCTGATATGGGGATGGGAACCGTCAATGTTATTCTTCCACATGCCATACAATACATCTCTGATGGAAGATATCTTCAAGTGGAATCACTTGTCACAAGTGAGAGATGACATTTTACTGCTGAGATTGCAGTTTCTGTAGTAAAGCCGCTCATTGTGGGCGACGTTGATACGCACGGTACATGTTCAGTTTGAGCGTCTGTAAAACAGAAGCAGACAAGGGTGTAGGAAGGGAGAATGTTCAACATCAAAGGGGATTGTTAGAGCTGAACCCCGAGCTGAAATATAACTATGTGAATGGTGGAAACTGCCAATTAAATATTCTGTTCAGCCACTTCTGTGATTTATATACTTCTGCCATGAGAGTGACACCGCTTTCTCTATCAAAAGAAGAACCCCACCCCTTATCAGCAGCATGTAAGCCTCTATGCCTGTACAGATTTAGAAGATTGTAGGGCTACCATAATCTTAAATTGGATAAAAGGGAAGAGTAACTAGGGGTGACCCCCACAAAACCCCCCAGTGGGAAGAACAATGGACTATCTAGGTGCCCAATTGTTAAACAAGAATATTAAAAATATACACAGCGAGGGGAAAAAAGTATTTGATCCCCTGCTGATTTTGTACGTTTGCCCACTGACAAAAAAAGGATCAGTCTATAATTTTAATGGTCGGTTTATTTAAATGAGAGACGGAATAACAAAAAAAATCCAGAAAAATGCATTTAAAAAAAAAGTTATAAATTGCTTTGCATTTTAGGCTCCTTTCACTCTGAAGCGTTTTACAGACGCTATTTAGCTAAAAATAGCGTCTGTAAAGCGACACAAAAGCCCCCCCCCCCCCCAATCCACCCCAATGTGAAAGCCCTGAGTGCTTACACACTGGGGTGGCGCGCTTGCAGGACGTTACAAAAAGTCCTGCAAGCAGCATCTTTGGGGCGGTGAGGGGAGCGGTAATATACCGCTCCTCTACCGCCCCTGCCATTGAAATGAATGGCAAGTGCTTCCGAAGTGGCTGCACACCGCCTCGGTAGCGCTGAGCGCCGGCACTTTTGACCCCTTGTGGGGGGTTAAAAGCGTGGCGCTCCCGCCCGCATAGCGGAGCCATATCACTGGTAAAACTCTGATTAAAACTAGCGGGGTTTTACCGCGACATCGGCTACCGCTACAATGTGAAAGTAGCCTTAATGAGGGAAATAAGTATTTGATCCCCTATCAGGGCCGGTTCACACTGCTGCGCAAATTTAACACGATTGCGGTGCAATTTTTTCAGTGCAGTTTTTTTTGTGACAAGTACGATTTGTACATGTGATGGTGTGAATCTACTGCAAAGCTGTAGCTGGAGGGGGAAGCTATCGCAGTTATGTGAATGGGAGATTGCGTTTTCAATCCGTGTTCTATTGTAGTCCATGGAGCTGAATTCGCAACGCACACGGATCAAACTCGCACAGGACCCTTTTTTGTCGCGCATTAGATTCGCAATGCATCGATGTGAATGGCCCTGATAGAACACCATGTTATTGCAGATGACTTGCGAATTTAAGCTATCGCAATGGCTTAAATTCGCAATAGTGTTCTCAGCAGTGTGCACTGGCCCTATATCAGCAAGATTTCTGACTCCCAGGTGTCTTCTATAGAGGTAACGAGCTGAGAGTAGGAGCACACTCTTAGCCTGGGTTCACACTAGTCTGATTCTTGTAGCCGTCTTAACTGGTCCGACTTGTGTTGGACCAAGTCGGACCGACTTTGAAAAAGGTTCCTGTACTACTTTTGTCCGACTTTGATCCCGCTTCAGCCCATTGAAAAGCACTGAAGTCGGATCAATATCTTAACTGATCCGACTTTGGCATGCGACTTGTGCTCTGAGGATCTTGAAGGGGAACTCCACGCCAAATTAACACAAAAAAAGGCATGGTGTCCCCCTCCAAGAGCAGATCCTTCGGTCTGGTATGGATTTTAAGGGGAACCCCCAACACCGAAAAAACGGCCTAGGGTCCCCCCCAAAGTCCATATCAAACCCTTATCCGAGCACGCAGCCTGGAAGGCCAGGAAAGGGGGTTGGGACGAGCGAGTGCCCCCCCTCCTGGACCATACCAGGCCGCATGCCCTCAACATGGGTATTATGGGTGCTTTGGGGCAGGGGGAGCTCTGCCCCCCCCACCCCAAAGCACCTTGTCCCCATGTTGATGAGGACAAGGGCCCCTTCCCGACAACCCTGGCCGGTGGTTGTTAAGGGCTGGAGCTTATCAGAATCTGGAAGATTAGGGTGGCCCTACCCATTCACCTAAAAAAAGGTGTAAAAAAACACTACACAGGTTTTTAAAGTATTTTATTAAATCAGTTCTTCTCCCTCCGATTTCTTCTCCCTTCTCCAGCGTATTATTTCTTCTGCTCTTTTGCGGGGTCTTCTTTCTTCTCCCTCTCCGCGGCGTCCTGCTCTTTTGCGGCGTCTTCTCTGTTGTCTTCTCCCTCTTTTCTTCCTTTCTTTTTCTTCCCATGTTGAGTCAATGTGATCTCCCGCACGAATGCTGTCTCCATGCTTTGCGTTGACTTATACGGATGACGTCAGCTGGGGGCCCCACCCCATGTCAATATAAGTCAACGCAGAGCAGAAGACACTGTGGAGAGGGAAAAGAAAGAGGACCCCTCAGAAGAAAGAAGACCCCGCAAAAAAAAAGCAGAAGAAAGAAGATGCCGGACAGGGGAGAACAGATCGGGGGGAGAAGACGCCGGAGCTGATTTAATAAAAGTACTTTAAAAACCTGTGTAGTGTGTGTTTTTTTTTTTTTACACCTTTTTTTTTTTTAGGTGAATGGGTAGGCCATACTCATTCACATAAGGTGGGGGGCCGGGATCTGGGGGGCCCCTTGTTAAAGGGGGCTTCCAGATTCTGGTAAGCCCCCCGTCCGCAGAGACAACCACCGGCAAGGGTTGTCGGGAAGAGGCCCTTGTCCTCATCAACATGGGGGCAAGGTGCTTTGGGGTGGGGGGCACAGAGCCCCCCTGCCCCAAAGTACCCATAATACCCATGTTTAGGGCATGCGGCCTGGTATGGTCCAGGAAGGGGGGGGGGGCGCTCGTCACCACCCCCTTTCCTGGCCTGCCAGGCTGCGTGCTCGGATAAGGGTCTGGTATGGATTCTGGGGGGGACTCTACGCCGTTTTTTCGGCCTGGGGGTTCCTCTTAAAATTCATGGTTTGGTATGTTCTTGGAGGGGGACCCCATGCCTTTTTTTTTCTCAATTTGGTGGGGGTTCCCCTTCAAGATCCCCAGAGCACAATGTGCCTGGTATTGTCGGGATCAAAGTCTGTGCATTCAATAGTATGTCTCCCGCAGACGTTAATTGAAGGGTAGATAAATTCTATTTCCGCGCTTAGGATAACAAGTTATAGAATTGTGACGTGAGACTGCTGCCTTCCAGGGATTCCCTCCTTAAAGGGAAAAGGAAAATAAAAAGGACAAAAGGAATGGCGCTGTCTCTTAAAATGGACTGATAAACCCAAAGGGACGCATATACAAATGGAAAACTAAATAACAGTGGAAATGTCGCAACCCAGTTGGTTTAGGAAATTGCAACATTTCCTCTGTTATTTAGTTTTCCATTTGTATATGTGTCCCTTTGGGTTTATCAGTCCATTTTAAGAGACAGCGCCATTCCTTTTGTCCTTGTTAATTGAAGGGTGGCTGCGGATGATGTGATATGAGTCTCCTGTACATGTATCGTCCCTGCCAACAGGACTTCTTCAACGGGAGACATACTATTGAATGCACAGATACCTGTTTGTGAGCAATTAATAGCGTGTGCAATACAGAGAGCACTATTATGTTTTTTTGCTTTTCATTTAACATTATGAATCTCTGGGCTCTGGTCTATCCTTTGGTCTGAGATTTATATGGCTCGGGAGTGGAATGTTCTCATAGCCCAGAACCTCCACAGTGGCAATATCCAAATATATACCCCGTTAGGGAAGGTTTGTCTGGCCTATCTGTTGATTCAGAGGTCCACACAAGGAGGTGAGCGGCCTATATTGTCTGTGGTGGAGGCAAGAGCACTGAAGCATGCACATGAGATTATTTGAGCACACCTGCCACCATCTCGGGGATCTTTACATATCTAGTCTCTGGTATTTCATCTATTGATTTGGATTTGCTATGGACTTTTTATAAACTATTCCTCTCCATGATCATGCTTTTATGACTTGTTTAATTATTTATAGTGCTGCACTTTTGCATATTGAGTGTTTGTCTATGATTCGATCGATTGACTTGGAGTGCATAGCTACTTATTTAGTTAGGATCGTCTTGCGCTGGTTGAGTCCTCTATATTCACATTGTATATTTCCTCTCCTCTCGCAGAGAGCGAAAAACACAGCAGCGAGCTTCAGAGTGACTGATCACTGTGGTAGCCAATCAGAGGCTACCACAGAAATCGGGTGATCCGGAATCGGGAGTTCCGGGTCCCGACCGTTAGTACAGGGCCTGGGGCTCTCGATGAGGCCCCAGTTTCTGTGCTGGGGTCTCCCAGCAGCACAAAAGGAGATACGCATACAGTTGTGCTCATAAGTTTACATAAAGGTGAACTCCAAGTAGATGTAAATTCAACACATGAATTTCTCAAAAAATAGACAGAATTATTGCCAGCATAAGTACCCAACTCTTCCTTTATCCAGTTGTGCTCATAAGTTTACACATCCTGGCTGAATGGTTACTGGTTATTGTTTGGCTGAAGCCATTTATTATCAATCAACTGTGTTTACTCTTTTTAAATCATAATCACAACAGAAACTACCCAAATTACCCTGATCAAAAGTTTACATACCCTGGTGATTTTGGCCTGATAACATGCACACAAGTTGACACAAAGGGGTTTGAATGGCTTTTAAAGGTAACCATCCTCACCTGTGATCCGTTTGCTTGTAATTAGTCTGTGTATAAAAGGTCAGTGCATTTCTGGACTCCTGACAGACCCTTGCATCTTTCTCCCAGTGCTGCACTGACGTTTCTGGATTCTGAGTCATGGGAAAAGCAAAAGAATATTCAAAGGGTTTGCGGGAAAATGTAGTTGAACTGAAGGAATTAAGAATGCCAGTGTTCAAACTCTAATCAAGAAGAGGAAAATGAGGGGTTCTGTTGAAACCAAACCATGGTCAGGGTGACCAACTAAAATTTCAGCCACAACTGCCAGGAAAATTGTTTGGGATGCAAAGAAAAACCCACAAATAACTTCAGGATTCTCTGAAAACATGTGGTGTGGCTGTTTCAAGAGGAGGCACTTGAAGAAAGATGGGCTGCATGTTCGAGTCGCCAAAAGAAAACCATTACTACACAAATGCCACAAAGTATCCCGCTTACAATACGCCAAACAGCACAGAGACAAGCCTCAAACCTTCTGACACAAAGTCATTTGGAGTGATGAGACCAAAATTGAGCTTTTTGGCCACAACCATGAACGCTACATTTGGAGAGGAGTCAACAAGGCCTGTGAAACACGGAGGAGGATCGCTGATGTTTTGGGGATGTGTGAGCTACAAAGGTACAGAAAATTTGGACAAAACTGATGGCAAGATGAATGCGGTATGTTATCAAAAAATATTGGAGGAACATTTGCATTCATCAGCCAGGAAGCTGCGCATGGCACGTACTTGGACATTCCAACATGATAATGATCCAAAATACAAGGCCAAGTTGACCTGTCATTGGCTACAGCAGAATAAAGTGAAAGTTCTGGAGTGGCCATCTCAGTCTCCTGACCTCAATATCATTGAGCCACTCTGGGGAGATCTCAAACATGCAGTTCATGCAAGACAGCCCAAGAATTTCCAGGAACTGGAGGCTTTTTACCAAGGGTAGTTTCTGTTGTGATTATGATTTAAAAAGTGTAAACACAGTTGATTGATAATAAATGGCTTCAGCCAAACACTAACCATGAGTGGAAGAAAAGTTTTTGTGTTATCATTCATGCTCTCTGAAAAATGGACAAGAAATCATAAATTCTGCCAGGGTATGTAAACTTATGAGCACAACTGTATATGCTGCCCTTATGGAAAAAAGCCCACTTCCGTGAGGCCACATATTTGTGATACGTCGGCGGGAAGGGGTTAACCATATTAAAATATTAATACTTACCTGCTCTGTGCAACAATATGGCACAAAAAGGTCGCTTACCTCCTCTTCTGGCAATCCCCTCCAGAGCTTTTGGCTCCTCTCTCCTCCAGGTGCAACACGTAGCAAGCCGGGTACCAAAAAAGGGAGGGTAGTAGTCGCAAAAGGTCAATTATGGCCTTTCTTAGGTTATAAGTTCATAAGATAATAAAGAAGGTCCATAAGGTCTACCATTAGGGCAAGCTGATTCGGGAGTTGACGCAAACTCTATAGTACATAAGGAAAAGACAAAGTAAAAAATGTGCATCTAAGTATACTAAGACCAAGGAATTTATTCAACTCAATGTAGGGTCACTCACATTTGGTAGCTTAAAAACAGGCTCGTCAGTAAGTTAGCGACTCTACGATGTAGACTAACCAGAAGACAAGCGTGGGGTCTCATGCCAGTAATGCCCAGGAGATTTGATGGAAGTTGGCTGCTTTCTTCCTGGAGATCTGTGGAGCGTGGCATCGGCGGGGATGACACAAACAAGACCAGAATGTAACGCATTTTAGAGCACGTGTCATGCCAGCAACGGCATGCGTGCTCCTTTCTCAAGCTTGACACGCTGAAGAAAAGAGCGCCACTGGCGAAATCATCAGCGGCGCAGCTGTTTACTGCTTACGCCTATTACTGAGGTTCCAAAGGCAGAAGGTTTTTTTTATCTGCTGCTGTCAATAACAGCCAGTGAGGAGAAAGCAGGGGGCCGGGCCGAGTCACGCTCTGTGTGTCTATGGATACACAGAGCCCACTCAGGAGTGAGCTTGCATGAGTGCCCCCATAGCAAGTGGCTTACTAAGGGGGAACTAACTAAGCAGTGGAGGGGAGACAGGAGCAACATCAGGGAACACCAGAAGAGGAGGATCGGGGCTGCTCTGTGCAACACAATTACACAGAGCAGGTAAGTATAACATGTTATTAAAAAAAGTACCTTTACAATCACTTTAATGACTGCAAACAGCTGTGAGTAGATGGTTTACAGACAAATGTGGACAGAGCCAATCCTAGCAGCTCTGTACCATGTGATCACTGTGGTGACCAATCACAGTGGTTACACATGTAAACACAGAACTATTTACATCGTTGATCCCTCCGCTTCCTCTTACAACAGAGGAAAGTGAGGAAATAGCAGTAATCCATGAAAGGGAAATGAATGAGCACAGCTGATCTTTTCATTTACAATGATTGTGATCTGACCTGTATATTAACCCCTCACCTCCCTTATCCTTCACATATGCACATTAACCCCTTCATCTCCATCCTCCCACAGTATGCGCCCTGTACATTAACTCCTTCACTTCCTCCTCCATTTGTACACTGTGTGCACAATTATTTGGCACGTGAGTATTTTGACTAAATCTTAATTTTTATGCATATTGTCCAACTCCAAGCTGTATATATTTGAATGCTTATTGGATTGAGGCTTATCAGGTGATGTATATTTGTGTAATGAGGAAGGGTGTGGCCTAGGGAGATCAACCCCCTATATTAAGGCGTGCATAATTATTAGGCAGCTTACTTTCCTTAGGCAAAATGGGCCAAAAAAGAGATTTAACTGACTCTGAAAAGTCAAAATTTGTAAAGTCTTTCAGAGGGATGCGGCACTCTTGAAATTTCTAAAATATAGGGGTGTGATCACAGAACCATCAAACGTTTTGTTGTAAATAATCAAGAGTGTTGCAAGAAATGTGTTGAAGAAAAAAGACACAAATTAACTGCTAAAGATTAGAGAAAAATCAAACGTGAAGCTACCAGGAACCCAATATCCTCCAGTTCTGCCGTATTCCAGGACTGCAACCTACATGGAGTGCTCAGAAGAACAAGGTGTTCAGTGCTCAGAGGCCAAGGTAAGGATGGCTGAAACCTGACCACCACTAAATAAGACACATAAGTTGAAACGTCAAGACTGGGCCGAGAAATATCTGAAGACCAATTTTTTTAAAGGTTTTATGAACTGATGAGATGAGAGTGACTCTTGATGGACCTGATGGATGGGCCTGTGGCTGGATCAGTAATGGGCACAGAGCTCCGCTTCTACTCAGATGCCAGTAAGGTGGAGGTGGGGTACTGGTATGAGCTGGTATTATAAAAGGTGAGATAGTTGGACCTTTTCGGGTTGAACATGGACTCAAAATCAACTCAGTCAATCCCAAACCTACTTCCAGTTTTTAGAAGACATTTTCTTCAAGCAGTGGTACAGGAAAAAGTCTGCATCTTTCAAGAAGACCATGATATTTATGTAGGACAATGCTCCATCACATGCATTGAAGTGCTCCACTGCATGGCTAGCCAGTAAACACCTTAAAGATGAAAGAATAATGACATGGTCCCCCCCTTGATCTAAACCCTATTGAGAACCTGTGGGCCCTTATTGAATGGGAGATTACAGTGAAGGAAAAGAGTGCACCTCTCTGAACGGTGTCTGGGAGGCTGTGGTTGCTGCTGCACAAAAATTTGTTCATCGACATATCAAAAAACTGACAGAGTCCATGAATGGAAGGCTTATGACTGTTATTGAAAATAAGGGGGGCTATATTGGTTACTGATAGATAGATAGATAGATAGATAGATAGATAGAGATAGATATATATATATAGAGAGAGAGAGAGAGAGAGAGAGAGAGAGAGAGAGAGAGATATAGAGATAGATAGATATATAGATATGTATATATATATATATATATATATATACATAATTTTTTTTTGTTTGTTCTTTTTTTTTAAATGTCAGAAATGTTTATTTGTACATTTTGAGTTGTTTGTTTATTATTTTCACTTTAGCAGATGAAAATAAACAAGTGAGATAGGATATTTTTGTTGTTCATTTATTTGTATAATAATTTTGCACACTAGTTGTGCACACACAGATCTTCTCCTAAGAAAGCCCAAACCTCACTTTTACTTTCTTAAATATTCGGGTTTAAGGTTTATTAACATTTTGGATTATTATTATTATTATGCCGGATTTATATAGCGCCAACAGTTTGCGCAGCGCTTTACAATATAAAGATGGACAATACAGCAACAGTACCATTCCAAACAAGAGGGTTAGAAGGGCCCTGCTCCTGCGAGCTTACAATCTAAGAGGGAGGGGCTGGTGAAACACAAGGTAGAGACTGTGAGAGATGAACTGATGAGGCGAGTAGAAGATTCTGTTGTTAGCTGGAGGTAGGATAGACATCCCGGAAGAGATGAGTTTTCAGGCATCGCTTAAAAGTGGACAGAGTAGGAGATAGGCGGACAGATTGGGGTAGAGAGTTCCAGAGGATGGGAGAGGCTCTGGAGAAGTCCTGGAGACGAGCATGGGAGGAGGAGCCAAGGGAGCTAGAAAGCAGATGGTCTTGGGAGGAGTGAAGAGGATTGATCAAAGGCCCTGTAGTTGTCCAATAATGAAATGAATCCTCAAAAATACAACTTGCCTAATAATTGTGCACACAGTATATATTTAATATACTAGTGCACCATTACCAAGATCCATGTTTTAACCTCCTCAATACAAGAATGCAGTCATTTTAGGAAGTTCATACTGTCCTTTTTTATTTGTTAAATTTTATAACAGAAATGAAGGGAAACAAAATTTTTCAAAATTTATAATGTGTTTTCCTTTTTATAATAATAAAAAAAATAATAAAATCCAGCAGTTATTAAATATCACCAAAAGAAAACTCTTAGAATTCATTTGAGTCCAGTGTTGCATGACAGAGTAATTAATAGTGTAGCGCTCAACTTAAAATCTCAAAAACAAAAAAACATGAGAGGATTCAATCTCACTGTGATATCATGAATATTGTTCATATAAAGTGCTAGTGCATATATAGTATTCAAAATATATCATTCACATTAGTATACAAATCAGAATAAAAAGTGCAGGGGCAAATAACTATGCCATTGTAATAATCAAAGATAGAAGTCCCAATATTGCAAAGTTCATAGGTTGAAATAGTGCAAAAAATAGCAAATAATATATAGCTAAAAAGTTCACGTGAATCTTGACGTGTTCAAAAAAATAATCCTCAGTAGGTATACAATGAATCCTCCATCATCACATAATTGCTTTTACCAGATAGTAGTTATATTCACGCCTTAATATAATTAGGAGTCACAGAGCCAAGGGATGATTCCTTCGCTTGGAGGTCCAGGCGAGGGCACTATAATATCACACCGCATACAGGGAAGTCTGGAACTGATGGTAAGCGATGCCAAACAGATGAATCATCACTCGAGTATTCTCTAAAACAATGCGTTGGACATGGAATAAAAAGCCTCACTTAGCATAAAATCCTTGAGGATGAACTTTATTAAAAAGTAGTGTACTTGCATGTAAACAGAAGAAATTGAGCTCAAAATAATTAGCTGGCACAAGGCAAAGCACAACGGTATGGGGTCAGCAACTCCCGACGTGTTTCATCCTCTAAGACGTCATCTGGGGGTTCAAGAGAGAGTAATTGTCAGTTCAACTATCACATCACTGAAAACTTAAAAAATGGTCTGGAGAAATGCAGGCTGGTATTCAAGTGCTTAAACCAGCGGTCTCCAAACTCTGGATGTTGCCCTTTGCTTGCATTTATCTGGCCCTTGTGGTATAATTTTATTCACAGATACGAACAATGTGCAACAATTCCCCCCCCAGTGACACAAAGGTGCACAATTCTTCCTAATGACACCAACGATGGGGCACATTGCTTCTTAATGACACCAACAATTGGCACAATTCCTCCCAAGGACACCAATAACAAGGCACAATTCCTCATAATGACACCAATGAAGGGGCACAATTCCTCCCAATAACACCAACGATGGAGCTCTTGCAACTCTGGAGCAACTGCTCTTGCAGCGTGCACAGTCTATTTGCCTTTAGCTTAATTCACCCCATAATGTTCAGAGTATGACAAAAGACTGTCAGAGTTTGCAGACAGGCTAGAGGAGATGATCGGAGACTGCAGACAGGATAGAGGAGATGATCGGAGACTGCAGATAGGCTAGGGGAGATGATCAGAGACTGTAGACAGGCTAGAGGAGATGATCAGAGACTGCAGACAGGCTAGAGGAGATGATCAGAGACTGCAGACATGCTAGAGGAGATGATCAGAGACTGCAAACATGCTAGAGGAGATGATCGCAGACAGCAGATAGGCTAGAGGAGATGGTCAGAGACTGCAGACAGGCTAGAGATGATCAGAGACTACATACTGGTTAGAGGAGATGATCAGAGACTGCAGACAAGCTAGAGGAGATGATCAGAGACTGCAGACATGCTGGAGGAGATGATCGGAGACAGCAGACAGGCTAGAGGAGATGACCGGAGACTGCAGACAGGCTAGAGGAGATGATCAGAAACTACATGCTGGTTAGAGGAGATGATCAGAGACTGCAGACAAGCTAGAGGAGATGATCAGAGACTGCAGACATGCTGGAGGAGATGATCAGAGACTGCAGACAGGTTAGAGGAGATGATCAGAGACTGCAGACAGGTTAGAGGAGATGATCAGAGACTGCAGACATGCAGCAGGGGTGCTTGGAGACTGAAGACACACTACAGGAAATGGAGGCTAGGGACGTGCTACATGCGACTGCTAGAGATCAGTCATTAAAGCCTTTTTACAAATGAATAATTCCACTGCTGACTGCTGGGACCTGCAAAAGGCCATACACCAAGTACCAAAAGCCGCTGGTGTAGCTCCAGGGTTTGCACAAACTGTAGGCACATTCAGCCAATCAGGCTCCTGTGTAATTGCTGAGAAATGTCTTGGGTCCTGAGCTCTCAGAGGCAGGCTTGTCACATGCATATAAATTATGAATTTGGGTGGATGGACCTGTAACACAATCAGGAGCTATTGTATTGCAAAATGAATCCAGCTCTGGAACATATGTACAAGGGAACATGTTTACCATATGTGCCATATCCTTTACCATATGTGCCATGCCCTTTATTAAATCCCTTTTATAGTATATAACACAGGCCAACATACATTTTGGTGCAAGAATGTTAGACCTGTTCCTGGGTATCTAAACCGCTAATTCCAAAAATGGCACCATTTTTTCCCCTATCAGCTTCAGTTTTTAAGATACAGCATACATGCCATTTACCACTCTTCACTTATTACTAATGTTCATATAAAGGAACATCTGGGTAGCAGTGCCCATCACATGATTTAATTTAATGTTAGCTGTAAGCAACAAACACGGGAAAGATAAAAACACTGGGAATACTGTAGCTGCTGACTCCAATCCAAAGATGTAGGCACCCCAGCCGATGTTTCTTCAGCTCTCGTGTGCTGCCGCCCAGTGTTAATTTTGGCAGCAAATTTCAATTCAGTTTTATAGTCTTTTGACTAAATTGCCATTTTAGTTTTAGTCGTATTTTAGCCACCTGAATTGTTTTAGTTTTAGTCATATTTTAGTCGACTAAAATCTCATACATTTTAGTCAACTAAAATCGAATGAGTTTAGTTAAATTGCAATGCATTATTTATACATTTCTCTAGGATTTCCAAACTCATTATATACTTCTGGAGTAAAAATCTAATAACATGTTATTATTTATGGTATGGAGGTTTGAACATGCACTACAGACACAGATTTAGCTATTGTGATATATAACGTCTTATAGATAAAACCAAGTTTCATAAAAAAAAATATTACTTTTTGACAAACAAAAGTGCAACTTTAAAATAAAAAAACCCCCAAAAAACTGTAAACTCTATTGGCTGTAATGCCATTGCACATATTACCTGAATATATTACTAACATTAAGCCCCGGTTCACATAGGTGCGATGCAGGAACCCTGTGAATCCACTGCGGGTTCCCGCATCGCACCCAACTTGCATGGCAGTTCACACTACCCTATGCGAATTGTTACATTGTTAACAACGAGGGGAAAGAGGATGGGGGGGGCCGAACTTATGAGTGATCTCTCTGAGGTGGGGACAGGTACCTGTCAAAAACAGGTACCCCCCCCCAAGGTGCCAAAGGTGGCACTGGAGGGGGGAGGAGGCAGATAAGCAGAGCTTCCACTTTTGGGTGGTACTCCACTTTAATGCAGAGAATGCATTAACGTGAAAATCCTTTTGCCTTTGCAACCACTTTATTGCTCTACCATTTGAAGCGGGTTCTCACAATAGGCATTAATGAGAAAAGTAGCTTGCACTCCAGCGGAACATTAGACAAGCAATACATTGTTCAGCTAATTTGTTTTTCTCATGTCAAGTCCTTCTTATGAGTGCCTATGACCTCGGTCCTCTATCTACATACTTGACTGATAGGCATCAGGCACTACTCCCATATACAGTATGTGGGCAGATACCACTACCTGCTTGTGCTCTCTCTCTCTCCATTAATTGAAAACGCTTTCAAGGATAACTCAATGAATACTTGTTATCAATTACCAACCTACAGAGTTCATAAACAGAAAAAAAACCTAAATCAATATTTTGTGTGTCCTCCTTTTGCATTCAAACCAGCGTCAATTCCCCCAGGTAGGTTGGCACACATTTAAGGATTTCACAGGCATATGTTCCCAGTATACGACTAAACAATTATTGCAGACAGGTGCTAATGATCAATCAGGTAAGTGGTAGGTTAAAATAAAATTACTGGCTGGATTTGCACCCTTTGCTTATTTCCTCTGATGCGTTTTCTACTGAAATCAACAAAGATGCATCAAAATGAACCTCAACGCACACATTTTTAGTGTGCATTGCAATGCACTTTGTATTGCATATCAGCTTGCATCATAGTAGGCATTGAGGCACGTGATGAGGTGTTTTCCAGATAACGAGCTGAGTGATATTGAACATTTGTTACATATTGAACATTTGTTGTTTCTTTTTTAATTAAAATAACAAACATATCTATACTTACCTGCTCTGTGCAATGCGTTTGCACAGAGCAGCCACGATCCTCCACTTCTGGGGTCCCCCACTGGCACTCCAGGCCCCTCCTGCCGCTTTCCATGGGGGCACCTGGGCGTGTTCGCTCCCGAGCCCCCACTCCTGTGTTACAGCATTTGATTGACAGTTGACTCCTGCTGCTATCAATCTGCCCAATGACAAGGGAGACATCAGCGGGAGCCACTACTCTCATGCACATCGCTGGATGGGATTGGGTTCAGGTAAGAATAAGGAAGGGGGGGGAATCGCAAACAATTCTCCTGCACTTGAAAGTGATGTGACGGCAGTGGATATCACCTAGGATCGCTATAGCTCTGAGTAAATCCACAGACCTTGCTGCCCTCCAAGGGTCAGGGGACACCCAATGGAAACACTGTAGAGAAAACGAAAAGAGGGCGCACCAACCTTGCGCATTACCGAAGTGGTATTTATTAATATGAAATAAAAGGAAATATGCTCACAAACAAATCAGTCATAAAAGCATTTCAAAGTCCACAATGGATACAAAGTGACCAGGTCAGCGGGACAGATGGCTGACACATTTCGAGGGGAGATCCCCCCTTCCTCAGAGCCGATTGGGGGGGGGGGGCTGGGAGGAGCTGCAGCACAGAAGGTTTTTAAGGCTTTAGAACCAATTAATGTATGCTTTTCTATTGGTTTCAATGAAAATCACATCAAGCAAAAAACACAAAAAATCAGTTGTGTAGGAGGAATGGGCCTGGGTGAAGAAATGCCTTGCTCCATTAACAAGGCTAGGGTCACTGAAGCCAGTTCGATGTAAAAAACACAATGGCAAGACTGAGCACATCAACAAGATACAGGGTGGCCTTACTGTATCAACAAAGTCTCTCATAGGCAGAACTTTCAAGGAAGATAAGTCTTTCTAGATGTGTTGTCCAAGCTCTTCTGCAGAAGAACAAAGAAACTGGCAATGTTGAGGACTGAAATCGCAGTGGTTGGCTTAGGAAACTTGTGAAAGACACAGCTCGCTGGCTTTGGGTTACAACCTGAAGACCTGGCAGAAACCAGTGGGACCTTGGAACACACATCTACAGTCAGGAGACATGACTAGAAACCATTCCACCAACATGGAATCAAGGCCAAGTGACTCGCCTATGCAAGAAAACACAAGAACTGGAAGCAGGTGCTCTGGACTGACAAGCCCAGATTTGTTCAAGTTTGTTCAAAGGCCCAGAGTTTGGGGCTGCATTTCTGCACACAGCGTTGGGGATTTGGTCATAATTAAAGGTCTCCTCAATGGTGAAAAGTAAAGGCAGATACTTGTCCATCATGTAATACCTTCAAAAAGGCATCTGATGGGTCCCAATTTTTTTCTGCAGCATTACAATAACCCCAAACATGCAGGCATAAAACATGTAGCCAAAAAATCCTCAGCAAAAAATAGAATATGTGCTTCTATTGATTTCAATAGAAAATGCATCAAGTGTGAATCCAGTCTTAAACAGGCTACATGTTAGCTGCGTAGGGGGTATGGACCTGGATGAGGAAAAGTCATGTTCCATTAACAAGATGAGGTTGTTAAAGTATAACTAAAATTATAACCCTTGTAGGTTCAATTTTGCATTCTGTGTCCCATTGTGGAGATTTACCTTCACTTCCTGTCCCAAAGCCAAAACAGGAAGTGAAAGGAAATCCATGCAAATAAAGGGAATTCCTAGGGGACCCTCCGTTATCCAGAATTAGTGTCCCAATTGGAAGATTTACCCTCTATTACTTTTCTAGGATTTTCTTGTACTACTCAGTTTCAATGATAACGGTAAATAGGACAAATAGAGAGGGTGAATCTCTCTAACGGGAGCACAGACAGCAATATAATCCAACAGGGGTTCTAATCTCTTTCCACTCTACACAAAACAAAACATTTTGCCTTTAGTTATACTTTTGAAGACCGTTCAATGTAAAAAAAATCTCACACAATGGCAAAATTAAACACAAAAACAAGATTCAGGGCGGTCTTACTGTATCAGCAAGATCTCTCTTAGGTAGAAATTTCAAGGAAGATACGCTGTCCGAGCTCTTCTGCAGAAGAACAAAGAAACTGGCAAGGCTGAGGACAGAAAATGCAGTGGTTGGCCAAGGAAACTTAGTGTAACAGATAAAAGACCCATCGTGCTGATTTCACTTCACAACCAGATGCCCAATGGCACCATCAGCTTAGACCTGGTAGAACCTAGTAGGATCTTGGTACACTCATCTGCAGTCTGAAGAAGTCTGGCTAGAAGTGGTCTTCATGAAAGGCTTGTGGCTAAACGCCATTCTGCTAATGTTGAGAACAAGGCTAAATAACTCATCTATGCATGAAAGCACTGTCAGCAGGTGCTCTGGACTGATGACGAGTCCAAATTTGAAATTGCAGAAATATAACAGAAGGCAGTTTGTTCACAAGGGCCCTGAGTTGTACAAAGACAAGTACACTATATTACCAAAAGTATTGGGAGGCCTGCCTTTGCATGCACATGAATGTAAAGTTCCAGTGAAGGAAACTCTTAAGGCTTCAGCATACCGAGACATTTCAGACAATTTCATGCTCCCAACTTTGTGGGAACAGTTTGGGGATGACCCCTTCCTGTTCCAACATGACTGTGCACAAAGCAAGGTCCATAAAGACATGGATGAGCGAGTTTGGGGTGGAGGAACTTGACTGGCCTGCACAGAGTCCTGATCTAAACCCGACAGAACACCTTTGGGATGAATTAGATCGGAGACAGTGAGAAAATCCGTCTCGTCCACATCAGTGTCTGACCTGTGTTCTGGAAAAATGGTCAAACATTCCCATAGACACACTCCTAAACCTTGTGGACAGCCTTCCCAGAAGAGTTGAAGCTGTTATAGCTGCAAAGGATGAGCCAACTCAATATTGAACCATGCAGACCAAGACTGGGATGCCATTAAAGTTCATGTGCGTGTAAAGGCAGGTGTCCCAATACTTTTGACAATATAGTGTATCTGCAGGCAGCAGTAAAGCATAGTGAAGGTTCCTTGCAAGTTGGAGTTGGAGGTTTGGTCAGAATTAATGGTCTCCTCAATGGTGAAAAGTACAGACAGATTCTTGTCCATCGTGTAATAATACCATCAGGAAGGTGTCTGATGGGTGCCAAATTTTTTCCATAACTGGATAACAACCCCAAACATACAGCCAAAGACATAAAACATGCAGCCAAAGGATGTTCCACAAAAAGAACAGTTCCACCATAGATAAAATGGTTCTCAGAGGGCCCTGATCCCAACGCCAGAGTTTGTCTGGGATTACAACTTTCGTTAGTTCCTCAAGAAATTAGGAAAAAGAACTACCTGCCGAGTCCGTTCAAAAGTTGTGTGCAATCGTACCTCCTAGGTAAATTGGTACTGTTTTAAGGGCAAAGATGGACACACAAAATATTGATAGTCTGGGCTTTACTGAATTTATTACCATTTGTAAGTAATGGCGCCAGGGATTACTCATTCAGAGAATATCCAATTGCCTCCTAGGGGATCAGGAAATATTTTTTTTCCCGCTGGAGCAAATTAGATCATGCTTTATTGTTTTTTTGTTTTGTTTTTTTGTGCCTTATCCTGGATAAACTTGAGTATAGGGTTGTGAATATGAAGGTCTTCTATTTAATTGTTTTTTTTTTTTATTTCTGTTGGTTAAGAATAGACGCACGTGTGTCTTTTTCAACCTACCTATGCAACTCTGTATTGGGGCTACTAAAGGCTAATATAAATTCAAATCTGGTTACTTAGACTGCTGGCATATAATGAAAAAAACTTGAATGATATAATAATAAAAAGATTCATTCATTTGCATCCTTTTATATCTACCTAAAGCTCCACCTTAACTAGTGTCTAAGTAGAGGTCATCTTTATGTAACAATAGAAAAAAAGAAAAAACGAATTGGTAATAACATCAAATGTATCCTCACTTTAATATCAGCAGATTTTTTTTGCAGTCTCTAAAATACAAATAAAAAAAATAAAAAAGATATGTGTTTACACGGTGAGTAGAGGACCTGCGAATGCTTTAATGTAGCATAACATCTGCACAGAACTAAAATTAATCTTTCCCTTAGGAGATTGTGGAGTAAGAAGAAAAACAACATGATTATTTTCAAAAAAGAACATGTTGCAATGCTGCAGAGATTTATTTACAGATTAAATATGCAGGGTCACTATATTTCGTTTTAAAATTAATTCTCAATTTAGTTCCTATGGAAAAATAGTATGCACTCCGTATGCAATTTATAATATACAATAATTTATATTTATTATAATATAATGAAATATCAGTGAATAAGCGAGTATAGTACTCCCTGTACTACAGCAAAAATAATGCATACAATCCCTAAATCCTTGATTTCTATAAAACCATGCAATGTGTGCAAATAAACATACAGTGTCTATATAGTATATGTATATATGTATATGTATATAATCTCAACTTCCACCTTTAAATAAACAATATGTGAAAAACCATGTGCTGAAAAATCTGCAATGTGATTTTTTTATGAACAAAACTGTTACGTACCAGGTAGTGAGTCTGACGGCAGGGGATGGCCTCCCCTACGACCCCGGTTCAAGAGACCGCTGGGAGTGAGACAGCGGCCACAGGAGCACAGGGAGGTAAGAGTGCCTGTGGTATTCCGCTAATGTCCACCAGCTGAAGGTCTGTAGGATTGCTGGAGATAGAGATGACCTGCAGGGCAATAGATACAGCCAGGAAGTAGCAATCCGGAAGGACTGAAGAAGACTTGCGGAGCTGGCAGTTAGGGTGGTCTAGGTGGCCACAGACACTAGAGAAGAGTCGGGTGCAGGCAGGTTCGGCAACTGGCTGGCAGTGCAGTGCAAGGGTGCAGGCAAGAGAATGGTCAAGTCCAAGCAGGTTTATTAACAGACGGGTGGCAGAAGTACAGAGGGATCAGGCAATCGGGTGGTCGTAGGCAAGCCGGGGGTCAGTGCAGGCAGAGATCAGACAGAGCCGATGCAGGCCGGGTCACAGGAACAAACAACAGATTATGGGTCTTTCAGGAAACAGGTCACATGCTGTAGATCAGACAGCACTTGCTGCAGGGTTTGCTGGGCTCAAATAGAGCCGTTTGGTGCCGCTTCCGGTGCAGGGGCGCACGTACGCGCAAATTGTGCAAAACAGTCCTCTTTGCAGGATTTTCTCTAACAAAAATTCTTGTGTGCAGAAATAATGCAAATCAAAAGCTCATGTGTAATAGTCCATGCCTGCAGGCAATAATAAATTCCTCGTATATTCAGCACATCTAAATCCTCTTGTGCAAATGTGAAACACTTTTTCTCTACAGTGCCCTTCTCTGACCACACCACATGTGTTTGGTAGTACCCTCACTGTAGAGCAGGGGTCTTCAGACTTTTTAAATAAAGTACCAGTGTACTGTCCATCAGACTTTATTAAGGCCAGACTGTGGCCAGTGGGAGTAGACAAAGTCCCGACGTCAGTGGGAAAAAATAATGCATCATTGGTTGCAGGGCCGGCCCTACCATGGGTCCCAGTGGGTCCATTTGACCCAGGCAGCACTTTTAGAGGGGCAGCAAACTGAACCACGGCCGCCTCTCCTTCTCTTCTATTTACCCAGCAAATTGACAACCAAGATTCTTTTTCCAGCAGTTTTGTGTGTCATGATAACTGCCCCCCGGGCCGCTCCGCATGCCCCTATACTACCCTAGCCCACCCCATACTGCCCTAGCCTGTCTATATACTACCCTAGCCTGTCTATATACTACCCTAGCCTGTCTATATACTGCCCTAGCTTGTCTATATGCTGCCCTAGCCTGTCCATATACTAGCCTGTCCATATATTACCATACCTCCCAACTTTTTGAGATGGGAACGAGGGACGCCTATTGCAAAAGTATGTAGGCATAGGACACACCCCCGTCACGCCCCCTTAAAGGAGGATTATACTAATAAATGATCCTTTTTTTTACCACTACTATTGCTTTATATTGGATTTTGAAATTTATAAATGCAGCCATTTAGAAATTGGATGAAAGGTTTAGCACTGGGAGACACTATTTGAAAGACAAATAGTGCATTTTATATACAACTATATAGATCAGGCCAAAATCAGGGACAAATGAGGAGGAAAGAGGGACTTTGTACCAAATCAGGGACAGTCCCCCAAAATCAGAGACAGTTGGGAGCTATCATACTACCCTAGCCTGTCAATATACTACCCTAGCCTGTCAATATACTACCCTAGCCTGTCCATATACTACCCTAGCCTGCCCCTATATTACCCTAGCCTGTCCATATACTACCCTGGCCTGTCTATATACCACCCTAGCCTGTCCATATACTACCCTAGCCTGTGCATATACTACCCTGGCCTGCCTATATACTACCCTAGCTTGTCTATATACTACCCTAGCCTGTCCATAAACTACCCTAGCCTGTCTATATACCACCCTAGCCTGTCCATATACTACCCTAGCCTGTCCATATACTACCCTAGGCTGTGCATATACTACCCTGGCCTGTCTATATACTACCCTGACCTGTCCATCTACTACCCTACCCTGTCCATATTCTACCCTGGCCTGTCTATATACTACACTGGTGTGTCCATATACTACCCTAGCCTGTCCATATACTACACTGGCCTGTCTATATACTACCCTAGTCTGTCTATATATCACCCTAGCCTGTCCATATACTACCCTGGCCTGTCCATATACTGCCCTAGACCTCCCCTTGGAATTGAACATAATGGTCATATAATTTTGCATATAGACAAGGGGCTGTTGCATGTAAATCTGACTTCCTGATAAATGTAATTTTAGTTTTAATTATCATGATATAATATAATGGATGTGGGGGCCTTTTGGTGGGCGTGATTTTTTTTGGGTGGCAGCATTTCATTCTTGGACCCAGGCAGCACAATGTCCTGGGCCAACCCTGATTGTTTGTTTCAGTAATTGTGCCCCATTATTGGTGTAAGTGGGAGGAATTGTGCCGCATCACTGATGTTATTGGGCCCCATTGTTGGTGTCATTGAGAGGAATTGTGTCCCATCATTGATGTTTGCTGCCCCCCAAAGGAAAAACCCACCAGCCACTACTGGTAGGCTACTTTGACAGATTTGGCTCCCAGCACAGCTAGCGTGATGACGTCATAGACACTCTCAACGCGTTTTGTCCTCATTGAACTTCCTCAGGGTGGATCATGAAATAAAATATTTCCATTGGGGGGCACAGCTTAAAGATGCGTTTTAATCTGTTCATATTTTGCCTTTCCTGGTTTCACCTTTCCTGGTCACCAAACATGGTTATGAAATATTTAAATAAAACCTTTAGGTTTTCATTATATACCTTATTTTAGACATAGTGATGTCATGCAATACAGGCAGATCATGGCTGGTGGGAGCGGCCAGCAGGGTGCTGTACAAAGCTACCGGAAAATATCACAGCACCCCGCCTCAGTCCTCCTCTCAAGAGCTCTCAGTCCTGATGCAAGCAGTGGGCTGGCTCTTGGAAGGAGTTTTACAAATATTTAAACACCTTGATGGGGGGATGTCAGTCTGGAGGAGTGGGTGTTCTTAGTCAGGCTTCATTTGCATACCTGGATAAAGGGAAACCAGAAGGTGCTTCTACATGCAATAATTCAACAGTAATTATTTATAAAAATGGTTAAAAACACTTACAAGATCATGGATGATACAGGCATATTGATTGCATGGTGAGTGTCCTGCTCTATCCTGTGCCTCTAGGGGGAGAGTCAACCTGCAGCTGTGACAGAAGAAGCAAGTATGCAAAGGTGGCCGACAAATTCCGGAACCACACTGGAACAAACGGACCACAAGTGACGTCAGGCGGGTCGGTAACGCATTTCGGAGGTCTGACGAAGGAGTGATCCACGCATTCTTGAAAGCGCATTAACGCCCCCCAGCTGAAATCCCTTCAGATCCGTGCGTTACAGCATGGTTCCAGAAGCCGGATGGTCATCTTGCCTCCTCGCTTCTCCTGTCACAGCTGCTGGTTGGCTCTCCCCCTAAAGGCGCAGGATAGAGCAGGACACTCACCATGCTAATCGATATGCCTGTCCATGATCCATGAAATGCCTGTCCATGATCTTGTAGGTGTTTTTAACCATTTTTATTAATAATTACTGTTGAATTACTGCACTTAGAAGCGCCTTCTGTTTTCCCTTTATCCACAATAGAGTTGTTTCTTCTCCTTGAAATGCTGCTGCAAGTGCTTATCAAGTCTTCACCTAACTTACCCCTGATGTTGATGATGACATTGATGTGAAAGTTTATGGCACAGCTTAATAGAGAATTTCTCCTGACAGAAGCACCCTATTTTTCCTCTTTTTCATTTGCATACATTCCACCTCCATGTGATGCTGAGCCTCCGTGATTGAAATAACTGAAATCCAATGAATGAAAGGTGTGACCCTGGGACAGTCAGGCTGGGGAAGAAAAAGCATGATGCTAGATGTCATCCAGCGAGGAATGACTTACTGCAGCTTCTACAGCACACTGTAAGAAGCTCAGAGTGTGCAGTCAAATCAGAGTAAGCTAGTACAGGAGAAGAGCCTGTACAACTGTGCAAAACTGAAGGGAAGGCTAGAAGTCAGCTTCAATAACCTGACATTTGGTAACCCTTCCAACACTTCTTGTAATATTAATAATGTATTTCTTGAGATACATGTCTCCTTACTTTTGTCTTCCTGTTCTGTGTCCCCAGCAGTGGTGGCCCATCCATACGGCACCCCCTAATCCATGCACCCAGCCCCTAATCTACATGCAGGGCACCGGATGTATGGATTTCAATGGGCTTTTTTCTTTGAAGCACATGATTAGAGCCTGAGGCTCTAATTGGCTTCAAAAAAAGGTGGGCTCTGAGCCCACCCAGTTGTGTGACAATAGCAAATTAATATTCGCTAATGTCTTCCTGTTTCTCCTCCCGGCCAATCAGGAAGCGGGTCCTGAGACCTGATTGGCCGGGAGTCCTAAGACCCCATTGGCCAGGAGTCTGAAGACCTCAGAAGCAGCAACCGCTGGGACATAGAGGAGACGGAGGGGGGGAAGCCACAGCCGTGAGTAAGTACCCTTCGACGGGGAGGTTGGTGTTAGGTGGTGGGCTGGAGCGACGTGTGACCGGGGGGGTGTCTCAGGTTTGTTTGACGTCCCGCCCCCCCCAACCAATGGAGCACCAGCCATTACTGGTCCCCAGATCAAAAATTCTGCTTGGTTCCTGTCTGGTGACCACACAGGCAATGAGGGTGAGGGCAGGGACTCTCCCCCACTCTATTAGAAAAAAAGGTGTGGATGGAGTTTACCTAGTGGTTGGATATCAGGATTCCATTGTATAACTGGAGCATCTCTTTAAGATGTAGAAACGCTTTAATAAAAGGTTATTTAGTATGTTAAAGGCTTTCTGTGCCTTGTCAGAAAGAAAAATTACCTAAGGAGTGGCAGGTTATGCAATCCATTAACTTATACATTTGCTAATTGCAACCCCCGTGTCGTCTTGTTAATGATCCGTCAGAATCAGGCGGCAGGATGACTAATCGGTAACTGCGCAATTTATTTTCTCCCATGTGCCATGAAGCTGTGGCCCCTGTAAACCGAAAGGTAAATAGATACAGGCGCCATCATTTCTTTACGTTCCTTCATTTTATACTTTTTCCTAAGAGCCTTCGCTCTTTATCATTAGAAGTTGTCTCCAATGGGCTTGGCTATTCAAGGTTCGCAACCACTTTGAAAGTGCACCTTCCATTTTCTATAAGTGTTAGTGAGCAGTTTTTGAACACGTGGGACTGTCCTTGGGTAGGGAAGTTGGAAGGTTGTCACATGTTACCGCTCTTAACCACTTGTCTACCAGTGCAGTTTAGAAACGCATTGCTTCTCTTAATCACTTCTCTATCAGCCCCATTTATATATGGTATGAGTTGCTGCTCTTAAAGCAGTTCTCCAGTCTCCCCACCCCCAAAATATTAAAGGTCAACAGCTACAAATACTGTAGCTGATGACTTTTAATATAAGGACACTTACCTGTCCAGGGATCCAGCGTTGTCCTCACACGGACTGATTCTTCAAACAAACTTCAGGTCCAGGCCCCGG
This sequence comes from Glandirana rugosa, assembly GCA_018402905.1. Taxonomy (NCBI): domain Eukaryota; kingdom Metazoa; phylum Chordata; class Amphibia; order Anura; family Ranidae; genus Glandirana; species Glandirana rugosa. The sequence goes on along the minus strand of BLSH010281555.1, from coordinate 753,848 downwards.
TATTCTAACAAAGGTAAACTGGCAGTGAAGCCTTGTGGCTTCACATCCGGTTTCCTGCTGACCATGCACGAGCCACTCTGAGCTTTGTGAATGGTCCCGCAACCTTTTGGAACCTGTGATGTGTCCCAGAAGGCTGCAGGGGAAAGAGGGGGAAACAAACTTCCGCTCGGATCTCCAGAAACATTGTCAAAACCAGCTAACCATTTCTCCCACTCCCAAAAAGTGCCAAATGTTATAGGGTGAGGGGGGTGCAAATGAGCAGAACTTTCCCTTTTGGGTGAAGGTCTGCTTTAACCACTTGTCTGCCAGTGCCATTTACAGTGGGTATAGAAAAGAATCACCCCCCTTTTAAAAAAAAATCACAGTTTGTTGCTTTGCAGCCTGAAATGAAGTCAAGCATAGGTTTTGTTTTATCCAGCTGTATTTACTCAGTGCAATTTATAACATGTCAGAAAAAAAATGTAAAAAGTCAAAAGCAGAATCACTGAGTTGTTAAAAGGATCACCCCCTCAATCAGGTATAGCTAATCACCTTCTCAATGGCACAGAATCCCATTTGACTTTCAACTGTGATCAGCTGTGGGCATTTTGATTATCTCAGCATGGAAAGAGCTTTTCTGGAGCATTTCAGTCCTTGGTAGTGCAACTAAAGCAAACAATCAACTATCGGGGGCAAGGCACTGTCACTGGGATCTCCAGGATAGAGTTGTGGACAAGCATAAGTCAGAAGAGGGATACAATATAATTTCAAATGATTTATTAATGCCTAGAAGCACAGTGAAGTCTATTATTAAGAAATGGAAGGTATTTGGTACAACACAGACCCTTCCTGGATCAGGACGTCGCTCCAAACTGGATGAATGAGCCAGGAGGAAACTGGTCAAAGAGACCACCAAGAGGTCTACAGCAACTCTGAAGTAGTTGCAGGAATTTAAAAACACAAACTTTTCCTTTTAAAATCCCTTCACTCCCACATACATGCATACATATATTGCATACAAAAATGTATGCATCTGGTACACCTATGTACTGAAACCACAGTCGTGTGACCTATAGTAGGTATTGCCATGCACACAGAAGCAATACGTCTCGAGCCATCATTTAGGCCTCTTGCACCATGAGTGGGCAGGGGGGTAGCGCTATTTGAGTGGCAGCGGGGCACTTTTAACCCCCAAGAAGGGTTTAAAAAGGGGTTAAAAGCACCCGCGCTGGCCGTTCATTGTAATGGCAGGGGCGGTGTATACGATGCTCCTGCACCGCCCCAAAGATGTGTCGCCTGTGGACAATTGTGAGTACTGATGTTTAGTACCGGCTGTGTGCAATTTTAAGACTTGCCATATTTGGTATCGATTTACTGAACATAACCTCACCTTTATATTTTACCAAAATAATATATTGTTTTTGTGTGCGCCAAAATAAAATTAATGAAGCAGAGAAGAAGGCGCTTCTAGGTGCAGTAATAAAACACTTTGACAAGGAAGGATTAAAAACACGTACAAGATGGAAGTGAAAAACAGGCGTATGAATGAATCCTTAGCATCCAGCTGGATTCCTCCTGGGAATAAACACAGCTGCAGGTAGAAGTTCCAGCCAACCAGCGGTGGGAAACACTGTCTCTCTGATCTAAGATGGAGGGCCGTGCTGTCAGGACCAGCATGGAATCCAGGCAACCCGAAGTGACAGCAGAGTGGGTGGCAGCATGGAATCCAGGCAACCAGAAGTGACGTCAGAGTGGGTGGCAGCATGGAATCCAGGCAACCAGAAGTGACGTCAGAGTGGGTGATAGCATGGAATCCAGGCAACCCGAAGTGACAGCAGAGTGGGTGGCAGCATGGAATCCAGGCAACCAGAAGTGACGTCAGAGTGGGTGGCAGCATGGAATACAGGCAACCAGAAGTGACGTCAGAGTGGGTGGCAGCATGGAATACAGGCAACCCGGATTGACGTCAGAGTGGGCGGCAGCATGGAATCCAGGCAACCGAAAGTGACATCAGAGTGGGCAGCAGCATGGAATCCAGGCAACCCAATGTGATGTCAGAGTGGGCGGCAGCATGATATCCAGACAACCCAGAGTGACGTCAGAGTGGGCGGCAGCATGGAATTCAGGCAACCCAATATGATGTCAGAGTGGACGGCAGCACCAAATCCAGGCAACCGGAAGTGATGTCCAAATGGGCAGAGCATGCAATCCAGTTAACCCAAAGTGACGTCAGAGTGGACGGCAGCACGGAATCCAGGCAACCAGAAGTGACGTCTGAATGGGCAGAGCATGGAATCCAGTTAACCGGAAGTGCCGTCCGAGTGGGCAGAACATGGAATCCAGGCAATCGGAAGTGACGGAAGAGCCAGTCATGTGCTGTTTGTTTTTAAAGTCTCCTTGTTATCCAGAGAGCCCTATTCTCCACACTCCTTAAAATAAAGTAATGTGTTTTTTTTTTTTCGCTGAAAGTATGGTTTTGATAAACATGTTTGCTAATATCATGCAATATAAAAAAATTGCAACTACCACCATTTTATTTTCCAGGGACTCTGCTGTCATAAAATATATAAGTTTGGGGGGAGGGGGTTAAATAATCTTCAGGTCTAAAACGTACATTAATAACCACTTGACCTCTGAAAGATTTACCCCCTTCATGACCAGACAATTTTTTTGCAATATGGCACTGCTTTACTTTAACCCCTACAGATCCGCGCTATTGCCGAAGTACGGCTCCAGCGCGGATCTGAAATGCTGGGACGACATCCATGGACGTCGTCCCCTGTGCACGCTCCAGGCGCGAGAGCGTGCCCGTGGGTCGGGTGGACTCGATGTCCGCTCGAGACCCACGATTGCCTGACAGAGCTGCAGAATGGTGAACCGCCGATGTAAACACGGCGGTTCTCCATTCTGTGACAGGGGGCATGACAGATCTACTGATCCCTGTCACTGGGATCAGTTAGATCTGTTATGTCCCGGCCAGCCCCGCCCCCCCCCCCCCCCCCACAGTTACAACACACCCAGGGAATATCGCAGTCCCTAAAAAATCGCAGATCGCCGCCATTACTAGTAAAAAAAAAATAAAAACGCCATAAATCAATTCCCATAGTTTGTAGACGCGATAACTTTTGCGCAAACCAATCAATATACGCCGATTGCGATTTTTTTTTACCAAAAATATGTAGAAGAATATATATCGGCCTAAACTGATGAATAATTTTTTTTAATGGATTTGTACTTTAGCAAAAAGTAAAAAATATTGTTCTTTTTTGCAAAATTGTCGCTCATTTTTTGTTTATAGCGGCGATCAGAAATGACGCAGAGGGGATCAAATACCACCAAAAGAAAGCTCTATTTGTGGGAAAAAAGGACGCAAATTTTATTTGGGTACAACGTCGCACGACCGCGCAATTGTCATTCAAAATGCGACAGCGCTGAAAGCCGAAAATTGGTCTGGGCAGGAGGGGGGTTTAAGTGGCCAGTAAGGAAGGGGTTAACTGACAATTGTGCAGTCATGCAATGCTGTAAAACGAAAAAAAAAAAAGATAATCTGCGCTAAGTGTTGTGATCTAAAATCAGTGATGAATGCTTAATAAACAGCTGCACTCACTGTATTTCCCATCCCAATACTAAAACATAACAATCAAAAAAGCTGTTAAAAAACGCTCAGTGTGCATGAGGCCTCAAAGCGATTGTAAAAACTCTTTTTTTTTCTATTAAAATAACAAACATTTTATACTTACCTGCCCTGTGCAGTGGTTTTGCACAGAGCCACCCAGATCCTCCTCTTCTCGGGTCCCTGGATGGAGCTCCTGGCCCCTCCCTCCTGTTGAGTGCCCCCACAGCAAGCAGTTTGCTATGGGGGCACTTGAGCTGAGCCACAGCTCTGTGTATCCACTCAGACAGGTGGCTGTGCCTAGGCCCTGCCCCCTCTCTCTTCACATTGGCTGAGTTTGATTGACAGCAGTGGCGCCATTGGCTCCCGCTGCAGTCAATAAAACTCAACCAATGAGGAGGCAGAGTCCCGAATGGCCGAGGCATTAGTGGACATCGCTGGATCGAGGCGGGGCTCAGGTAAGTATTTGGGGGGCTGAGGGTTTTTTTTTATCTTAATGCATTAAAATAAAAAACCTTCTGACTTTACAATCCCTTTAACGCAAACTTGTTGCTTTAGTAATGATGTTGTTTGTTGGATATTGGTTGGAGCCTCTTTAACTCTTATCAGACCCCTGCTATGTCTCCCAACTGGCGTCCTGAGAAATATAAGTTTGGAAACTCTTTGCAGATGTTGTGCCTTTAACACCAACGTTGGCAAAAGTGTACCCATCCTGGCTGTGCTGCATGTTATATCCTCTGAAGTCATCTACTCAGTATTTTGTGCTGGGTGTGAAATACACTGGGCTGTCCCATTTTGAATGTTGTGCAGTATGGTACATACTTGACACCCCTTCTGCTCGGAAGGCTGTGCTGTACGATATACTGTATATTTCATTGCACCAATCCTCACGGCATTGCCAACATTAGGGCTCCCAAATTCCAGCCTGTTGAATGAACGGGAACACTTCAGCTAGTAAATCTTTAAAATGACTTCTGTTAGCAGTGGAAGAATGAAGGTACATTGTAGGAAACCTAAAATTACAGCAGATGCATGCTGGTGGAAAAAGTGTGAAATAGCGGCATAGTACTGGAGGTGAGTCATGCTGGGGAACGCGATTCTGTTTTTACAGCTCCTGTCTTTCCAGCGATGCAAGGTGCTTATTAAGCTGAATCTGACGTGACTGCTGCATGTTGTTTACAGCTGTGTGAGATGGCAGATCGTTTGTTGAAACGATACATCAGCCAGAATGTTATCTGGAGCAAAATATTTAAAGGTCCATTCCATCCAAAACTGGGGTTTGAGCAATGTATCTATGAAGGTTCTCATTTCTCTAGGTCTCTGGTACCCAACCCATGACCCAGGGGCCACATGTGGCTGTTTGGCACTTTAGGTGTGGCCTTCAGGGCCCCTGCAGGCACTAATGTGTGTTTTCCTATAATCCTGCTATAGTAGTGATTGCTAGCAGTCTCATGTAGTATGTTTCCAGCCCATGACTGTCTCCTGAAGCATGTCCCAAGTCTCCAACAACTCCTGCAGCATGTACACAGTGCTTAACCATCTCCTGAAGCATTCCACAGTTCCTAACCTGTTCTCTACCAGTCTCTGACGTCTGTACTATGTTCCCTACCAGTCTCTGACACCTGTATTATGTTCTCTACCAGTCTCTAATTTCTGTATTTTGTTCTCTACGAGTCTCTGACGTCTGTACTATGTTCCCTACCAGTCTCTGATACCTGTATTATGTTCTCTACCAGTCTCTAATTTCTGTATTTTCTTTTCTACGAGTCTCTGACGTCTGTACTATGTTCCCTACCAGTCTCTGACGACTGTACTATGTTCCCTACCAGTCTCTGACGACTGTATTATGTTCTCTACCAGTCTCTAATACCTGTACTATGTTCTCTGCCAATCCTTGACACCTTACGAAGTCCTCTACCAATTCGTGACACATGTACGACGTCCTCAACAACCTCTGAACCCTGTACGAAGTCCTCTGTCAGTACCCGACCTTTGTA
>BLSH010281555.1:733244-744653 GCA_018402905.1 Glandirana rugosa | reverse complement strand
GAAGACAAAGACAATGTCAAGAGTACGAAAAAAGAAGATATACAACGTGGGTTTCCGTTATTTTTTCTTGTCGGTTAATCCTTAAGGAGAAGGATAATAAATAGAAGGTTGCAACGAAACAAGACGACGTAAAAGGAGATTTACTGCGTGGATCACCGGACACTATTTACGTACCATCTTAAACGGTAATTCGTCATTTGAAAGGGACTTGTTTCTGCTCGGTTGGAAAGGAAACATAAACCCGCCTCGTCGCTTGCGCATAAATAAGTCTAGGGGGGAGGTCATTCTGTGGCGAAGAGGTTTAATCCGGCCTCCCCAGGAATGTGGTCGAGTACATCTTTTTCAGGCCTACTGGTCTAATGTGCTCCCATTCTCGTCTGCATTCCTGGAGGGGGGATCTGAATAAATACGCGTTCGCTGCTCCGCCCAAATACAAAGGAAAGGTTGGCTCGTCTTTGTTCAGGGAAAGTTTACTGCTTAATGGCAAATTCTACCATGCATTTATCACAGGCCACTAGGTGCGTCATTTAGAGGAAAATGCAGCAGAACAAAGCAACGTTGGAAGATAAATAATAGGAAGAGGAATTCCTAATTGGCTGTTCTTTTTTATTGCCTTTGGGTGCAACATATAGAAGAAAAAAGCATGAGAACTGTAACAGAAACAGAAGCCTGACTATGACATCATTCTACTTCTAGACAGACTAGACACATTCATCCGCTGAAGACAATGGCGTAGCAATAGCCATAGTAGCCCACGCGGCTGCTATGGAGCCTGGGGTGGGAGGGGGGCCCCATTGGAGAGGTTGTTAACCTGTGAAGTTTCCAGTGTAGAAGGGCTGAAGTCAGACCTCTTCCAGAGTCACAGATCTCCTTCTGCTTATCTGTCTTTGAAATGTATTGCTCTCTGACCTTCTGCTACAGACCGCAGCCGCAGTCCCGCTAAAAATCGCTGATTGCCGCCATTACTAGTAAAAAAAAATAATAATAAAAATGCCATAAATCTATCCCCTATTTTTGCAGACGCTATAACTTTTTCATAAACCAATCAATATACACTTAGGCTACTTTCACACCTATGCCGCCCGAGCGTTAGCAGTAAAACACCACTAATTTGTGGCACTCTTAGCGGCGCTTTGGAACTGCTATTCGGGTGGCAGCGGTGTGCTTTTAACTCCCCCCACACAAGGGGTTAAAAGTGCTGGTTAGCGGCGCTCCCGAAGCGGTGTACAGCCAATTCAGGAGCACTGTCCATCCATTTCAATGGACAGGGGTGAGGGAGGAGCGGTGTATACATCGCTCCCACACCGCCCCATAGATGCGGCTTGCAGGAGATATTTTTTACTGTTCCGCCACCGCACCGCCCCAGTGTGAAAGCACTCAGGCTTTCACACTTGGGTGCATTAGGAGACAGTTTAGAGGTGCTTATTGCAATTTTTTTTACAAAAAAAATGTAGAAGAATACATATCGGCCTAAAACTGAGGAAGAAATTATTTTTTTAACATTTTTTTTTGGATATGTATTATAGCAAAAATTAAAAAATATAGTTTTTTTTTTTCAAAATTGTCGCTCTTTGTTTATAGCACAAAAAAGAAAAACCGCAGAGGTGATCAAATACCAAAAGAAAGCTCTATTTGTGGGGAAAAAAGGACATACACTTTGGGTACAACGTTGCACGACCACGCAAATGCCGTATTGCAATAAATGGCCTGGTCATTAAGGAGGAAATCCTTCTGGTCCTTAAGTGGTTAAAATGGTGTTCACCAGTGCAACGGAGCCAAACTACAGTACCTTACAATCTTCATAGGCTACACTTTAAAATCCTACAGGTTATCAATTTAGAGATACACAGGAGGTCTAGAATTATTGCTCTCACTGTATTTGTATTTGTGCGTGAGCGGGGGGAAGACACTTTGACAATTTTTTTATTTTATTATATATTTTTTTCTATTTTTACACTGTACTTATTATTTTTTTGATCAACTTTTGAACAACATCCCTTGTCCATGACAGGTCCTCTTTATGGAGAGACCTGGGGTCTATTAGATCCCAGATCTCTCCTGGCCTCCAAAGCATCTGATCAAACCGAGACCAATAACAGCGTGTTTACATCTGACCGAAACCGGAAGTGACAAAATCCTGGTCACCTCCGGTTTCTGACATCACACAGTGGGAGGAACAACATCAGTTCAATTTACTGTATTCCAGGAAGCAGATGCGGCCGGTTGCATCCTCACTTAGGGTTGCCACCTTTTCTTCAAGTCAAACCTGAACACTTTAGCGGCGCAGGGCAACTTTTTTTTACTTAGTATACACTATAGGACAATAAAAGACCTAGGACACCTTTGGGTGGCCCAAGGAAAGTGCACGGGGGCAAACAGTGGGCAAATGCTCTTGCTGATATCAACGCCCAGCCTCCCAGTGATGCCGAACCTGCCACTCGACAGCCACCCGATGGCAACAGTTGTGTGTGTGGCTATCTCAGTTACATGGGGAGCCACAGCCTGGTCTGAATAATGTGTCCAGGTTTCAGGCAGACTGAAACCCAGACCCATAATTCAAAACCCGGACTGTCTGGGTGAATCCTGGACAGGTGGAAAACTTATCCTCACTGGGCTCCCCGATCGGACGGGAGAACCTGGTAAAAGCGGCAGTGAGGGGAGGGGATCCCCTTTCCGCTGCCTGTAAAAGTGATTATTAATCGACACTCAGATCACTTTTACTGTGTAGGTGTAGGGAGTCACCAGTGGAAAACAACAATATCAGTATCATGGTTGTAGGCTCAACCATGATCCCGCTATAACCACTTCAACCTGAGGCCATTTATAAACGGGACAGGAAGTCCTTAAGAAAGAAATCTGCTTCAGTTTTTATTAACGTGTTCTGTTCTCCAGGAGACAATGTACATGTAGTGCTTTGTCTCATCTTCCTCAGTGCTAAGGCCAGCTGTGAGGTCAGACAGTGCACCCCTCCTCCCTCCATGGCCATGTGACAACACAGCTAGCAAGGAGACGGCTGCTTTGACAGATGGCACTTTTTTTTGTCTCCAAGCCCTATGAATGAGAAAAGTGTCTCACAGGGAAAACAGGGCATGGAAAAGGGATCAGAGAGAATGCTCCAGGCAAGTGGGCAAGCGCACTGGAGATGGAGAAAAATGGCATCTGTCAAAGCAGTCATCTCCTTACTAGCTGCAATTCGGACTCCCATGGACCAGGGGTGTACTTTTTGACCTCACATCTAAGCTAGCCTTAGATAGCTCATAGGAAGATAAGATGAAGTACTACATGTACTTTGACCCCAGAGAACAGAACATAATAATACAAATACTGAAGGTTTGTAGTTCTGCAAAGTCCATGTCCCCTTTGTCCTTCCTTCCTAGGTGCTATCTAAGGCTAGCTGTGAGGTCTGGCAGGGCTTCCCTGGTTCCTCCACGGCTGTCCAACAATGCAGCTAGCAAAGAGATGGCCGCTTGGACAGATGGCACTTACAGTATCTCTGTCACCAAGCACTTGCCCAAAAAAGTATTCTTACAAGGAATGCAGGGGGAGGGAATGTATCCTTTAAATTCAGGCAGGTGCTTGGAAACCAAGAAAAGTGCCATTTGTTAAAGCAGCCATCTGCTTGCTAGTTGTGTTCTCGGACAGCCATGGAGAGACCAAAGGTGCCCTGTCTGACCTCACAGCTAAACTTAGACAGCACATTGAAACAGAAGAAAGTGTCACAGTCGGAATGCAGGGTTTGGGGGGGGGGGCTTGCAAGCAAAAATGCTCCAGGCAAGCAAGCAGGTGCTTGGAGATGGAAAAAAAGTGTCATCTGTCAAAGCAACCAACTCTTTGCTAGCTGCATTGTCAGATGGGTGTGGAAGGAGAAAGAGTGCTCTGCCTGACCTCACCACTAGCGTTAGACAAAGTACTACATGTAGGTTGTGCCCTGTGAAACAACACATTAAAAAATCAACAACTATGCTCCAGGGAATAGGTATGAGTAAGCACCTACTGTAGGGTGCGAAATGCGTCAGCTGGACCTTTCGTTCGTTGTCTATATCACCCTTTGATGCAATAAAATCGTTTTTGGAAATTGGATCGTTTGAGTGCGGCTACTTCCAACCTTGTTGCTGTTACTATGCTCCAGGGAAGCAGGCAAGTGCTTGTAGATACAGAAAAGTGCCATCTGTCAAAGCAGCTAACTCATTCCTAGTTGTGTTGTCGGACAGCCTTGGAGGGACCAGGGGTGCTGTGTCTGGCCTCACAGCAAGAATTAGACAGCACATTGAAAGTGAAGACGTGTATTACAGGGAATGCAGGGTTATGAGGAGGTGTATCAGCTAAAATGCTCCAGGCAAGTGCTTGGTAACTGAGAAAAGTGCCATCTGTCAAAGCAGCCATCTCCTTGCTAGCTGCATTGTCGGACAGCCATGGAGGGACCAGGGGGGGGCCTGTCTGGCCTCACAGCTAGCCTTAGGCAGCACATTGAAAGAGAAGAAAGTGTATTACAAGGAATGCAAGGTTTGGAGGGGGTGTATCAGCTAAAATGCTCCAAGCAGGTGCTTGGAAACTGAGGAAAGTGCCATCTTTCAAAGCAGCCATCTCCATGCTAGCTACGTTGCCAGAGGGACCAAGGGTGCCCTGTCTGACCTCACCGCTAGACAGCACATTGAAAGAGAAAAAAGTTTCTTGCAAGGGAATGCAAGGTTCAGAGGGGGCTTGTAAGCAAAGGTGCTCCAGACAAGCAAGTGCTTGGAGATGGACACAAGTGTCACCTGTCAAAGCAGCCAACTCCTTGCTAGCTGCATTGTCAGATGGCTGTGGAAGGAGGAAGGGTGCTCTGCCTGACCTCACTGCTAGCCTTAGATAGTACATAGCAGGATTGGACAAAGTACTACACGTTGGTGGTCCCCTGTGAAACAGAACACATTAAAAACATCAACAAAAATACTCCAGGCAGGCAAGTTCTTGGAGATGGAGCAAAGTGCCATCTGTCAAAACGGCCAACTCCTTGCTAGTTGCATCGTTGGACAACCTTGGAGGGGCAAGGGGTGCCCTGTCTGACCTCACCCTTAGACAGCACATTGAAAGAGAAGAAAGTGTATTACTAGGAATTCAGGGTTTGAGGGTGGGGGGCTTGTAAGCACAAATGCTCCAGGCACGCGTGCAAGGCTTGGAAACAGAGAAAAGTACCATCTGTCAAAGCGGTCATTTCCTTTATAGCTGTGTTGTAGGGCAGCCTTCGAGGGACCAGGGGTGCCTTGTTTGACCTCACAGCTAGCCTTAGATAAATACTACATGCAGGTTGTCCCCTGTGGAATGGAACACATTATTAAATATCAGCGAAAATGCTCACAGTTAGCCTTAGCACATAGGAAGACAGGAAAAAGTACTAAAAGTACTTTGTCCACTTAAGGAACAGAACACATTAATAAAAATGGAAGTGAGATTTCTTTACATGTGTATGCCTTACACAGCCACAGATCTAAGAGTTTCACCTCTCCTAAAACCTTAAAGGACAGCTGATGTTTGTAGTTCTACAAAAAAAGTTTAAAGAAGCTTGTAACAGGATCATAGAGTAATTGTGTGCTGGAGCATTAATCATTTTGTCAAAATATAAAAAAAATCATTATGCTTATTATTATTATTATTATTATTGCTACTGCAGCTTAACTGTTTATCCAAAGCACCGGTCCTTCGTAGTGTACTGACTATGCTGACAGCTCTCCTGTTGCCTGCCCTTGATTTAGGCATACTTTGTGTTAAGATCAATGACACGCGTTGTCTCAGTCGACACTGCCAGCTGCTACACAGAGAGTTAGCCGGAGGGTCACATCAAAATTTTGCTAGGGGGCCCCATGATTTGTAGTTATTCCCCAGGTTGTAGACTTTTTCTACAGTGCTGCTTGTGAACTTGTAGAGAAGAACTTAAAATGCAGCTATTTTTTATTTTTTTTATTTTTATTTTAATGCAATCTCTGCTAAATATTAGGAAAACATATGCATGTTTGCAAAACTGCAAATACATCTCCAATTTGCTTTTTTCAGCAGTTGTAAGTATGGTTTGCAGGTGTTGCAAGAGGACTTGCTAAACTCTATGACCACTGGATGGAGCATCACTGACAGGGAGTCCCTTAAAGTGGTAGGAAACCGCCATGCTTTTTTTTAAAACCTGCAAGGTGAAGTTATAATGAGCTAGTATGCATTGCATGCTAGCACATTATGTGAAACTTGTCTTAAAACGAAGCCTTCCAGTGACACGCTGTCACCACTGACCCCGTCACCTTCACCTGGTCTTACTTTCGGGTTTGCATCCTCCGGCTGTCTGATTGGCCGTGCCATAATGACGTCACTCCTGCACATGTGCACAGGAGCTGCTGCTTCCTTCAGAGCGCATGTGTTGTCACCGGCCCATTCACAAGTAAATATCTCCTAAACGGTGCAGGTTTAGGAGATATTTACGGTACCTATAGGTAAGCCTTGTTCTCGGCTTACCTATAGGTAAATATCAACCATGGGAGTTTACTCCCACTTTAAGGTCAAAGACTTGCCCCCCTCTTCCTTGAGTATATCAGAGCTTTGTGACACGTTAGCACTGAAGTTTAATCTGCTTATCTATCTTGGTTCCTCCCCTCTCCATCAACATGCTAAGCTCATTTTTATATAAAACCTTTCCATTTTCAATACAGACATTATTTTAGAACTGCTGACATCATCACTGGGTCTTTATGTTTCTCTATACCAGGGGTCTCCAAACTGCGGGCCGAGGGCCACATATGGCCATTTTGCTAGTCTTTATCCGGCCCATGGGGCACTATTCCTCCCACTCACACCAGCAATGGGGCACTATGTCTTCCAATGATGGGACACTACTCCTCCTACTGACCACCATCCCCAAAGCCATATTTATTCTCACTGATGCTTGGCTTGGGACATTTTCTACCCCCTGCTGGCCACAATCCGGCCCTCCTAAAGTCTGAAGTGCAGTAGACTGGCCCTTTATTTGTAAGGTTTGGAGACCCCTGCTCTATACAGTACAGGCAGATCATGGCTGGTAGAGGGGGCAAGCAGGATGCTGTGCATGGCTTCCTGAAAACACCAGAGCACCCTGCCCCAGTATTCCTCTCCAGAGCCAACAGCCCAGATGTAAGCAATGGGTTTGCTCTCGGGGAGAGTTAGATATCAAAATGATGTTGCTCTGAAGGAGTGAGAATTTGCGTACCCTAGGTCATGTCCACCCACATGTGATGCTAAGCCAGCCATTGTGATTGAAAGAACTGAAAACTAATGAATGAAAGGGGCAAATCAGGGACAGTCAGGTTAGGGGGGTGTCACGTACCTGGTGGTGGAGTCTGCAACTGCCAAGGACAGCCTCTCTTACAATCAGAACAGAAGGCTCCAAAGTACAGAATGGCACGAGTGCTTGACTGGAACACAGGTGCGGTGGTCACAGGCAGGGCTGGAGATGCAGCTAGCTGGAGCAGAGGAGAAACTCCGGTAAACAGCTGACAGAAGCCCTGTCCAGCTGGACCAAGCAGGTGATGCTGGATGAGAAGGCCAGAGACAGACTGGATCAGACAGCAGGCATGCAGATCAGGAACTGAGGAGCAGGCAGAAGGATGGTTTGACACAAGCCGGGGCGGCAACAGGCTGGCAGCATGGTACCAAGGAGCAGGCAAAAGGATCTTCAAGGAAATCCAAGGGTCAGGGCAGGCAGATAGCAGCGGTGTCAGGGTCAAGCCGGTAGATCAGAAGAACAGGTTCAGTAGATAAACAGGTAACAGGAAACTCAGGAACGTTTTAGACCAAACGGCATTGATCCCATGTCACTGTCCAGTTTAAATAGCCCCTTTGGCGCCAAGAACAGTTACGAACGGGGATGCGCGCCTCCTGGTCGCGCGTGCACACGAACGTCCGTGCTGTCCGTTCTTTCAAGCACGCACCTGCGCACCATGTTTCTTCCTATGGAAACACGAGTTCTCAGTCTTTCCTGACAGGGGGAATGGGCTAGAAGATGCTGGACATCCTCCAGCACGCAAATGGGGTGGGCCCTATCTGATTTGCTTCAGATTCCAGTGCAAATAGGGAAAAGCTTACAATGTGCAGTGAAACAGGAATAAGCAACTTCAATACAAGAGAGGAGCCTGTACAACTGTCTACGACTAAAGATAAGGTTGAAATTCAGCTTTTCTACCTGTAAGGGAAAAGCTGCATCACTTTGACATAGCCACCTCCTTCATCAGTTCAGAGGAGAAGGAAAAGAGGTGGTTACAGTAAGTAGGTGAATTTTTGATACAGCCGAAAGAAGATGGTTTTGATGGAACTGTATTATAGATTACAGGTGATATGCATGTTAGCCCTTTGACTCGCAACCCCCTGATGGATTGGCAGGCATATTCAGTAAACAAGGAGCAGAACATTAGGTGCAAAGTGTGGTAGCAGCCAGAAAGCTTGCACTTCACAGAAGATAAACTGATACTAAATGCATTCTGATTGGTAACTTGGAGCATTGATTTTTGAGCTTATCACTTTGTTCCTTGCACAGATTTATTGAAGAAGTCTGTCAATTTCACTGACAGCAGCTCAGTGAAGCACAGTATGAAGTAGTGAAGCCTAGTTAGTTTTATTCAGGATGGCATCACTAGTTTTCTGGCAAAATATGTAACAGTATTTGAGCTATTGGACTAGTGACCTCAGAACAGAAGGTCACCCTCCATGCTTACAAGAAGATAGACTGTCAAGTATGCTGTAGCGAAAAAAGTTGCAACACAAGTGACCATCCAGGTCATTGAAAGGATTGAAACACCACCCAGCAGCTTAGATTAGCTGATCTGATGTAAGTTTTGGGGGTATACATGGGATGGGAAGGCCCTCTGTTGAAGTCGGAAGTGACGAAACACGTCAGGGCAGGGCCTAGCGACATATCAGCAGTGGATGTTACCAACGGACGGAGGAGGTGACACTCAGGAGTCGGGCTGGTACCGCACCGTTCGTAGACGCCGACTCTGGAAGTGGTAACAAACCACATTGATTTTAATGCTCATTTATTGTCTAAGATTGTGAGTGCTATTCTAGGGGAATATCTTTGGGATTCAATAAATTTACGGTTTTACACTATGTGGCATTTGCTTCTTTCTCCATATACGTTACCATGATTCATGAGGTGCTGATAATTTGGTACTGATTGAGGAGTGGAAGGTTGGACGTCATAGGAAGCAATTGGGCCCATAGTAGATGCTTGTGACCATCCAGGACCTGCACAAAGATATTAACCCCTAAGCTGTTTACTTACCTTGATCTGGTGAGTGTATCCCCAAAGGGGACCCCGGTTTCTTCACGCGGTGATTGTGTGCTGGTGGAAGGATTTTGTTTCACTACACGGATTATATCGTCTGATGATTACATAGCCTGTTTGAACTGTGGGGTCATTTGAGCGCTGCTTCAGAGACTTTTCTGATTTTTTATATACCGGTACATGGTTTTTTATTCTGTTTGGAATATTAATTAGCAGCAGCTGTTGTATTAGGGTTGGAAATTGTATTCCTAAGCGCTGAGCAGAGGGTATATTGTGCGCCTTTATTACTCTGTGTGTATAATTGGATGGGAAGGGTTTAGGGTGGGGATTGGACTTAGATGTTGCATGAATATTTATCTTATAAAATTAACCTGTGCTTTGTCTGTACATTTAAAAATTTAGAACATCCATTTACTGAGTATAAACTATAAATTACATTTAAACCAGGAAGCACTCTTTGCAAATTAGAGTTCTATTTCTTTGCACAGTATTGTCAACTTAACATTGTGTACACGCTTATACGAGTGCAAAACACAAGGGTGCTGGTGCTGGTGCCGGTGCTAAATCATTATTTGGCCTTACATTGGGGGCTTGTCTGGGATCAGACTGTAGCTTGAGTTGATTGGGGGCTTGTCCGGGATCAGACTGTAGCTTGTGTTGATTGGGGGCTTGTCCGGGATCAGACTGTAGCTTGTGTTGATTGGGGGCTTGTCCGGGATCAGACTGTAGCTTGTGTTGATTGGGGGCTTGTCCGGGACAAGGCTGTATGGTTTAAGTCAACAGATCACCTATCATCTATGTAATTCAACTATATTATTAGCTGCTTGTCTGTAGCTCAGCTGTTGGAATGCCATTTTATATGGCAAGTGTGTTATACAACCCTACCCATTGGCTTCTTGATGTTGCCTTTGCTAAACCACAACATCACCACTGCCATTATCTGTATAGGTTGTGTGATTTACTGTTTTTGGTAATTTATTTTTGAATCTCTTTTCCATTGAGTATGGTAACTACAGTTTACTATATGAAGTCATGTGCTTGTACAGTTCCTCTAACACTGCGGTGGTAAGCTCGGTGAGACACCTGCCCATCTTATAAAGCATCTATAGGCAGCGTCTCACAGGCGTGAAAAGAAAATATCTCTGCTGGCTATGTATTCAGCTTTCTTCTCACAGCTACAATAAAATGAGACCGAATATTACACCAGCCGTAATGTAAATAAATTGCTCGGCAGCAGTTTATGACAAAGCGGGGAATAATGATCTTGTTCTCTGGGACCTGAAGACCAATTTATCAACGTCCGCCTTAATAAATTATTTCCCAGTGATGTTTTGCATGTGGAAGTCTCCCGGTGTTGCCAAGCTGTGGCAAATGGCTTGTATGAATATTAATCAGAAAACGCAGTGTGTTTTTTTAGAATTGAACAAGGAGAACCCCTCCTTTCCTTTTCCTAAATTTAATTATATCTGCAGAATCCTCGCTCTCTGTAAACGGTGGCTGTCATGGCATTTGCATATTGGGGCCGAAAGGAGAGCTGCCTTTAGGATACAATTTCCGTCAAACTTACATATCAGGTTATGTGCTTCCTATGGCTGTGAACTGCATTAGTACCTGCACTGAAAAAAGCCATAAATTCACAATTGCTTCCCTTATTAACATATTTTTATCTGATTCTGCTTCTGTAGTTCTCCTCAATCCCCCCCCCCCCCCCTTTCCCCCATAATTCCTAGACATTCCAGAAAGCTAATGTCATATCTTTCTTGAGGCCAAAATTACAATTGCTAGGTCATTCATTTTGAATTTTCGCTGGATGATGATCAATGAAAATCTCTCAGCTATTTTTATGAATAATGTGTGTGTGTATGTATATAAAGTATCTCACAAAAGTGAGTACACCCCTCACATTTTTGTAAATATTTTATTCTATCTTTTAATGTGACAACACTGAAGAAATGACACTTTGCTACAATGTAAAGTAGTGAGTGTACAGCTTGTATAACAGTGTAAATTTGCTGTCCCCTCAAAATAACTCAACACACAGCCATTAATGTCTAAACCGCTGGCAACAAAAGTGAGTACACCCCTAAGTGAAAATGTCCAAATTTGGCCCAAAGTGTCAATATTTTGTGTGG
>BLSH010281555.1:711815-733234 GCA_018402905.1 Glandirana rugosa | reverse complement strand
TAGTTCTCCTCAATCCCCCCCCTTCCCCCATAATTCCTAGACATTCCAGAAAGCTAATGTCATATCTTTCTTGAGGCCAAAATTACAATTGCTAGGTCATTCATTTTGAATTTTCGCTGGATGATGATCAATGAAAATCTCTCAGCTATTTTTATGAATAATGTGTGTGTGTATGTATATAAAGTATCTCACAAAAGTGAGTACACCCCTCACATTTTTGTAAATATTTTATTCTATCTTTTAATGTGACAACACTGAAGAAATGACACTTTGCTACAATGTAAAGTAGTGAGTGTACAGCTTGTATAACAGTGTAAATTTGCTGTCCCCTCAAAATAACTCAACACACAGCCATTAATGTCTAAACCGCTGGCAACAAAAGTGAGTACACCCCTAAGTGAAAATGTCCAAATTTGGCCCAAAGTGTCAATATTTTGTGTGGCCACCATTATTTTCCAGCACTGCCTTAACCCTTGTGGGCATGGAATTCACCAGAGCTTCACAGGTTGCCACTGGAGACCTCTTCCACTCCTCCATGACGATATCACCTTGGGGATGTTCCACAGATGCTCAATAGGGTTTAGGTCTGGAGACATGCTTGGCCAGTCCATCACCTTTACCCTCAGCTTCTTTAGCAAGGCAGTGGTCGTCTTGGAGGTGTGTTTGAGGTCGTTATCATGTTGGAATACTGCCCTGCGGCCCAGTCTCCGAAGGGAGGGGATCATGCTCTGCTTCAGTATGTCACAGTACATGTTGGCATGCATGGTTCCTTCAATGAACTGTGGCTCCCCAGTGCCAGCAGCACTCATGCAGCCCCAGACCATGACACTTCCACCACCATGCTTGACTGTAGGCAAGACACACTTGTCTTTGTACTCCTCGCCTGGTTGCCGCCACACACGCTTGACACCATCTGAACCAAATAAGTTTATCTTGGTCTCATCAGACCACAGGACATGGTTCCAGTAATCCATGTGCTTAGTCTGCTTGTTTCCAGGAAGCTGTTTGTGGCCTTTATTGTGCATCATCTTTAGAAGAGGCTTCCTTCTGGGACAACAGCCATGCAGAGCAATTGGATGCAGTGTGTGGTGTATGGTCTGAGCACTGACAGGCTGACCCCCCACCCCTTCAACCTCTGTAGCAATGCTGGCAGCACTCATACATCTATTTCCCAAAGACAACCTCTGGCTATGACACTGAGCATGTGCACTCAACTTTTATGGTCGACCATGGTGAGGCCTGTTCTGAGTGGAACCTGTCCTGTTAAACCGCTGTATGGTCTTGGCCACCTTGCTGCAGCTCAGTTTCAGGCTCTTGGCAATCTTTTTATAGCCTAGGCCATCTTTATGTAGAGCAATGATTCTTTTTTTCAGATCTTTGCCATGAGGTGCCATGTTGAACTTCCAGTGACCAGTATGAGAGAGTGAGAGCGATAACACCAAATTTAACACACCTGCTCCCCATTCACACCTGAGATCTTGTAACACTAACGAGTCACATGACACCGGGAGGGAAAATGGCTAATTTGGCCCAATTTGGACATTATTACTTAGGGGTATACTCACTTTTGTTGCCAGCGGTTTAGACATTAATGGCTGTGTGTTGAGTTATTTTGAGGGGACAGCAAATTTACATTGTTATACAAGCTGTACACTCACTACTTTACACTGTAGCAAATTGTCATTTCTTCAGTGTTGTCACATGAAAATATAGAATAAAATAGAGTGGAAATAAGCTGAGGGCGAGTGTGGACAGGGCTGGCGGTAGTAAGCTCCGGCAGACACTTTGCAGGCTGCTTACGGTATAGCCAGTGCCCCTGAGCCCCACACATGCTCACAGCGTGGGCATTTGTAATGAGTACTGTACAGCCACCTGGGGCCGCCCCTCTCCACCTTCCTTCCGCATTTTTCCTTGGCAGATCTCGGTCTGCCCTCCCTCAGTGTGCACTGATGCCTGACCCGCAGCCGCTACACACCAGAAGAATGGTAATGACAGTGTGCTGGGGTGGATTGGAAGCAGTACATGTCCCCAGATGGGGGGGGCGTTGGAGGCATTGGTATGATGGGGGATGGAACAAGAGGTGTGCTGGGAGGAAGGGGGGGGGGGGACTGAAAGCATAGATGTGCTGGATTGGGGGGGAGGTAATTGGAGGCACGGGTATGATGGATTTGGGGGGTGGAATTGGAGGTATAGCTATAATAGATTGAGGGGGGGCAGCAATTGGCTATTAATGTAAAACACTTATTTTCCTATGTTTACATTGCTCTATGTTAAAGTTGTTGTTGTTAATATTTATTTTGTAACTTAATTCTGCATAAAACATTTAACTGTGAGATAATTTCCGAGGGTATGTTTAGGGGTGGGGCAGGGTAGTGATTGGATGTGGAAACTGGTGGTGAGTATCTTATTTTTAAATTTTTTTCCTCAATAATGCATTTCTGTTGTCATTTTTCCTAATACATGCAGTACCTTTTAGATCTGGGCTTTCTTCATTAATGATATTGATGTAGGGAGCACTGCTGATGTGATGTTAGTTTTATTCTCTGCATCATTACAGCCATTATAGTACAGGGCTCCTTGGGGGTGGGCCCATAATGTCCTGCACTCCATAGAAATACTTTCAATAACACGGGGTATCATTCATCCTAGAAATAAAAAACATTGCTGTGCAAAATATATATATATTGGAATTTTTGCTTTAATTGACAGACATTCTTTAATTTTTCTTGTATTTCATGACAATAGGGTTGCTTGTAAGAACCAAATGAAAAACAGTTCTCCATAAAAAGTTTAGAACTTGCCTATCGCACTCATTCAGGTTTCATCTTTTATTCTCTAGGGGAAATGAAACAAAGTAACAAAGAATCTGATTTTATAAGTAGCAGTTTTTAATAAATCGCCAAATTCTGCTTCTTCCATTATGTCCGTCTTTGGAGAGTTTTTTTTATGCAGCTTTTGAATATAGCTGTAGCTTTTTTTTTTTTCTTTTTTTTGCTTTTAGTCATTTTACTTTTGTCTGGTGTTTCCCTGCCAAAGCTAAGTGTTGTGATGATAAAATAAGCTTTTTAATACCTCCTGCTGCTGCCATGTTCTGTAATGGGATCATCTCTCCTGCTGAGCTAAGTCTGCCTTTTGTTAAAGAAAATTCTCCAGTCAAAGTTTTAAAGCCCTTCCAGACATGATTATTAGTGCTGCTGTGTGCTGGAACCGATAACAAGGATAAAAGGCTGAACTCCAGCCTTCCCTTCAGTCTTGCACAGTTGTACAGGCTACTCTCCTGGACTCAAATGGCTTGCTCTGATTTCACTGCACACTGTGAGCTTTTCAAAGTGTGCATTAGAAGCTGCAGCAAATTAGATAGAGTCTTCCTCATTTCCTGAATGGAGGATTATCCCTCCTCAGCCCTACTATCCCTTTAATTCTTTTTATCTATTTCAATCATGAAGACTCAGTATCACGTGTGGTCGTTACCTACCTACCTGCATGCAAATATGGTGGGACTAGGACCCTCCACTCCTGCAGACTAACATTGAACCCTCAAGGCATTTTCATATTTGCATAACTCCTCCCTAGAGCCAACCCACTGTTTGCATCGGGCTTAGGGCCCTTGAGAGGAGTAGTGAGGGAGGGTGCCTCAGGTTGGCCCCTTCCTCCAGCCATGATCTGCATAGAGAAGCACAAAAACCCAGGATCAAACTAAGGTATATCAAGAAATTGGAAAGGTTTTATTTAAAGCGGTAGTTAACTCTTGTTAAAAAAAGAAAAAAAAATGTTCCCCTGCAGGTTAATGTCATAATGTGCTAGTATGCTCCGCATACTAGCACATAATGACAGACTTACCTGCAAAGCAAGTTTTTACACTGGGGCGCTGGCACCACTGACAGGGCTTCCATCTTCACCCAGTCTTCTTTCCGGGTTCGTGGGCTCCAGCCGTATGAATGGCCGGGCCGCGGTGACCTCACAATCACAGCACATCGCTCTGAATGAACGGCACGCTTGAGTGCTGCTACAAATGTGAATATCTCCTAAGTGGTCCATTTTTAGGAGATACACTATATTGTTCAAAGTATTGGGACGCCTGCCTTTACACGCATTTAAACTTTAATGGCATCCCAGTCTTAGTCCGTAGGGTTCAATATTGAGTTGGCCCACCCTTGGAAGCTATAACAGCTTCAACTCTTCTGGGAAGGCTGTCCACGAGGCTTAGGAGTGTCTATGGGAATGTTTGACCATTCTTCCAGAAGCGCATTTGTGAGGTCAGGCACTGATGTGGACAAGAAGGCCTGGCTAGCAGTCTCTGCTCTAATTCATCCCAAAGGTGTTCTATCAGGTTGAAGTAAGCCAGTCAAGCACCGCCACTACAAATTCACTCATCCATGTCTTTATGGACCTTGCTTTGTGCATTGGTCCAAATCATTTGGTGGAGGGGGATTATGGTGTTGGGTTGTTTTTCAGGGGTTGGGCTTGGCCCCTTAGTTCCAGTGAAGGGAACTCTTAATGCTTCAGCATACCAAGGCATTTTGGAGAATTTCATGCTCCCAACTTTGTTGGAACAGTTTAGGGATAGCCTCTTCCTGTTCCAACAGGACTGCACGCCAGCGCACAAAGGTCCATAAAGACATGGATGAGCGAGTTTGGGGTGGAGGAACTTGACTGGCCTGCACAGAGTCCTGACCTCAACCCGATAGAACTCCTTGGGGATGAATTAGAGCTTATGAATCACATATGGCTTAACAATTCCCATCACCACCATTACATCATGTATATTCAAGATATAATACATGTTTGGGCCAGGGGGGATGTAATAGAGAGGATTATACTGAATATGATGACCTGTCCCAAGAATCCACCCTGCTTCTATGATCATGTCTTCTCCCAACTTACTGACATCGTCACATGCAATGAAGGGCCATCGGCTGCCATGATGACAAAAGAATGACGGTCCTACGGGGTCTCTTCTCCCCCATGACCTCTGGTATTTCCTCCTGTCCATCCTGGCAAGGCTCCCTTACCTCCTCCTACCTTCCAGTCCCTGGGGCTTGGGACAGCTTTCCTGGCATTCCTGGGTGGGGGTGGGGGGGCTTCTCAGTTGTCCCTGCAGCTTCTGCATGGTGGGGGTACTAGGAGGCCGCATTGCAGCTGACATGTGCTTTACTGTGGCCAGCAGCCATTTTTCCGGTGATCTGGTGGCCATATTGGGATGGACAGAAAAGGTGGCCATTTTGCGGTGGGCCTTCCCATTGATTTATAAGAGACGTGGCTGGGAAAGTGCAAATCTACTAGTATATGTTTAGCTTTAGGCCCTGCTATCCAATCCTCTAGGAAAAGAGGCTTTATAGTCTTCATCAGTTAGCGGAAAGTTACATTTTTTCAGTTCAGAGTGTTTTAACATAAAAGGACATAAAAGACCTGCAGTTCTTTCAACAGAACTGGTAGCAATTATGGATTAACAAAATCGAGAGGTTTCATTTCCCTTAAATTTCCCGAAAAGCATGAGATTTCTGTTCAATGGTATCTTGATATAGACAATGATATTTTAGGAAACATGGTCTTCCTCTCTTTATTATACATTTATATGTTTTTGGGTACTTTATATGACTAACAGACTTTATTTTATTTATTGTTTTTGGAGGTTGCTTTGACTGAGATTGGTATTTTAGTTACTTTATATGACTTTCTTAATTGTTTTGTACCATTTCTTTCTTTATTGTAAAATTCAATAAATATTATTGAAAAATAAAATCATGAGATTTCAACAAAATGTTGCCATTTTTGAATGAATGAACTGTAGTCAATGGGGATGGTGAAATTAAGGTGTTTTTTAAGGGAAATGCTGGCTCCTATGGGTTACAGAAGATCGTTTTACCTTTTTCTACCAAAAACAGCCCTCTGTTAATCTATTTCATGTTTTGAACTAATAGTGAAAAAAAATAAAGCCACACTATGAAAATAATGAAATGCACACAAAAATGGAAGACTAAACACAAATGAATGGAACACAAAATAAACGACCCTAAATACACCCCAAAAAAGCCACCCTCTTTATAAATAAAGATGTTTTGGGTTTTTTTAGCCAAATTTCACCTTAGCAGCTCAATGAGCGAAACGGAGGGTTTCTATTTTGCATTGATTAGTCAAATTAGGTTCATCAGAATCACTTTGCTCTTCTCTAGTGGCAATCCTAACCATTCCAACTCAAGGTTATTATTTGTCAGCCATTTAACCCCTTACAATCCATTTACAAAACTAAAAAAAAAGCCTTGATATTTCAAATTATCAAGCAATCATATTATTGAGCATTTGTAGAGGTCGGCAACACTGCATGAAGGAATAGTTCTTGGTTGACTCTCAACCCTCTCTTTGAGTCCTGAGGTGGATGAGGGTTATAGGAAGACAATAAAGTACTTCTCAATTAGCTATAATTTAAAATCCATGTATGTGATTTTTCAATACATCATTGGAACAAAGGGGGCTAGGGATAAGTGATTAGATTCAGGTGTGCAACTTCCATGGATTCTTGGTGAATCCCTGGGATTCATAAATTTTGATGATCAGCCAACTTTTAGCTGAAAGGTTTGTTCACCACCAGAAATAAGGATCAACCTATCATGCAGGGCATAACCTTTACCCCTGGTCAGATGAGTCATAAGAGCCAGTAGTTTTATGGAATTCCCCATCCCCCTTTCCACATAAGGGTGGGTTCACATCAGTCGTGTTATTAGTGTGTGTGTTGAAACTTTTAGGGAGAACTTTTTCTTTTCTTTTTTTTTTTTTTGGTACCAATGTCCCCCATGGCATCACCCAACTTCCCATGCCTTCTGCTTGACAATAACTTCCTTATTAGCTTTTCAAATGTCCAGAACTGATTAATAAAATGCACACATCCCATTGGCTTTAAAGGGCAGTTCCACTTTTTGCAAAACCCCACTACAGTATACGTTTATTATGCCTTTCCATTTACTTCGCAAACCTAAGAAATATAATAAAAACACTGTGCCCTTTGGATGTTTCTATGGAGAAGGTGTCATGACTGTAAGAATTTATGGGCAGGCCTACAGTGTCTTTGTCCCCACACAAAGTGGTCCCTCGTTTAACATACAACACAGGAAGACAGTTTCCAAATTTTTTAAATGTTTGTTGGTATAAACCAGGGGTAGGCAACCAGCATACCTCCAGCTGTTGTGGAACTACATTTCCCATGAGGCATTGCAAGGCTGGCAGCTGTTGTGGAACTACATTTCCCATAAGGCATTGCAAGGCTGGCAGTTACAATTACTCCCAGGGGCATGATGGGACTTATGCAACAGCTGGAGGGCACCAGGTTGCCTACCCCTGGTATAGACAGTGTTCAAAGAGTAGAGGAGACATTAGAGGAACTGAATTTATTCTCTCTTGAGAAGAGGAGATTAAGGGAGGATATGATCAACATCCATGTACAAATACATAAGGGGTCCATAGGGTGATCTTGGTGTTAAGTTATTCACTCTAAGGTCATCACAGAGAACAAGGGGGCACTCTTTGCGTCTAGGAAAAAAGATTTCATTTCCAAATACAGAAAGGTTTCTTTAGAGTAAAAGCTGTAAAAATGTGGAATAGACTCCCTACAGAGGTGGTTCTGGCTAGACTTGTGTACTGTTGAAAAATGCATTTGTTTTTGTTTTATTCATATTTTTCTTCGTTTTTCGGGTCATTCGTTATGCCGGAAATTCGAAAATTCATAAATTCAAAAATCCGAATTCAAAATGATAACTAACTAACTAATAATAACTAACTATTAAATTATAGGTATTGGAATTCCCTTTCAAATTTGGCTGTTAGAGAACATAACAAATACAAATTTATCCGAAGTTACGAATTATTACAAATGTAAACAAATGGAACGGAACAAATTAATAATAAATAATAATAACAATAAAACTTTTTTATTATTATTATTGTTATTTATTATTATCATTAATTAGTTACGTTCCATTCATTTAGATGCGGCATTCGTTATTTCGGATAATTCGTAACTTCGGATTAATTTGTATTTGTTATGTTCACTAACAGCCAAATTTGAAAGGAAAGTCCAATACCTATAATTTAATAGTTAGTAATAGTTAAGTTATTATAATTAGTTATTATTTTGAGATTTCCGAATTTTCCAATTTACTAATATTCAAATTTATGAATATACAATTTTACGAATATTCGAATTTAAGAATATTCAGAAAAATTTGGTAAACTGATTTTTGATAATTCAGATACTCCTGAATTCATGAATTTGTCAAAATTCATTAAAAAACTAATTTGGAATGAAACAAATTGCACATGTCTAGTTCTGGCCAGCTTAGTAGATTGCTTTAACCACTTCCTTACTGGGCACTTAAACCCCCCTCCTGCCCAGACCAATTTTCAGGTTTCAGCGCTGTCGCATTTTGAATGACAACTGCGCGGTCGTGCAACGTTGTACCCAAATAAAATTGATGTCCTTTTTTCCCCACAAATAGAGCTTTCTTTTGGTGGTATTTGATCACCTCTGCGGGTTTTATTTTTTGCGCTATAAACAAAACCAAGAGCGACAATTTTGAAAAAAGAACAATATTTTTTACTTTTTGCTCTAATAAATATCCAAAAATAAAAAATAAAAAAAAAAATTATTCATTGGGTTTAGCCAATTTATATTCTTCTACATATTTTTGGTAAAAAAAATTGCAATCGGCGTTTATTGATTGGTTTGCGCAAACGTTATCGCGTCTACAAACTATGGGAATTGATTTATGGCGTTTTTATTATTTTTTTTTTTTTTTTACTAGTAATGGCGGCGATCTGCGATTTTTATCGGGACTTTGATATTGGGGCGGATATGTCGGACATTTTTGACACTTTTTTGGGACCAATGACATTTATTCAGCGATCAGAAATTTAAATGTCCACTGATTACTGTGTAAATGTCATTGGCAGTGAAGGGGTTAACCTGCAGGGGGCAGTGAAGGGGTTAACAATGTTCCCTGGGTGTGATCTAACTGTGGGGGGGATGGGTTGGCCGGGACATAACAGATCTAACTGATCCTAGTGACAGGGATCAGTAGATCTGTTTGTCCCCCTCTCACAGAACGGGGAACCGCCGTGTTTACATCGGCGGTTCCCCGTTCTACAGCTTTGCAGGCGATCGCGGGTCAGGAGCGGACATCGAGTCCGCCCGACCCGCGGGCACGCCCACGCAGCGTGCGGCGGCGGCCGCCGCCCAGTGCGCGCAGGGGGCGTGTAAAGGGGCGGACGTCCATGGACGTCCACCCGGATATTCAGATCCGCGCTGTAGACGTCTTTCGTCTATAGCGCGGATCTCTAGTGGTTAAAAAAGGCCTGGTTAAATTCCATAATGTACATAATATAACGGGGTACTAACATTTGGAGGTAAAGGTGATCAAGGGAAAATCCGATTGCCTCTCAGGGGATCAGGAAGGAATTTTTTCCCCTGCTGGAGCAAATTGGACCATGCTTTGCTGGGGTTTTTCACCTTCCTCTGGATTCAGACCCCTTTCACACCGGGGCCAGTTTAGCAGCTCTTTACCTCTGTTATAGCGGCGCTTTGCCGTCGCTATTCGGGTGGCAGCGGGACGCTTTTAACCTCCAAGGAAGGGGCTAAAAAGGGGTTAAAAGCTCCAGCGTGCGGCGCTTCCGAAGTGGTGTTCAGTCACTTCGGAAGCGCTGCCCATTCATTTCAATGGGCAAGGGCGGTGGAGGAGCGGTGAATACACCACTCCCACTCCTCCCCAAAGATGCGGCTTGCAGGACTTTTTTTCCCGTCCTGCAAGCGTACCGCCCCAGTGTGAAAGCACTCAGGCTTTCACACTGGGGTGGATGAGGGGGGGTTTTCAGGCGCTTTAAATGTGCTATTTTTTTTTTTTTTAACATAAAGTTTATTGAAGTTTAGCAGAATGCAAAAAGTGGCAGTGGTACAATCACAACAGGTGAGTCACAGTGTCTAATCAGGTTCAGCATACATTTGTACACATGTTATAGGAGCCATTACATCAGGGTTGTGACTTAATAAAGAGGGTGGAAGAGGGATAAGAGACATATACGTAGACTTACCGCATCCTCATGCTTAGATTGTGTTACCTACACATTTATATTTAGCCAGTAGAGAAAGCTACCATCCGAGCCCTACTCCAGCGCCAACCGCCTCTCCCGAACCCAGGCCGCCCACACCTTCTCAAATTTTTTTTGGGCAGTTACGTCCCACATAGGTCAATTTGTATAGGGGCAAGGCCATATTAATTAGATTTCTCCATTGTCCCACTGTCGGAGGGGGGGCCTTGTTCCACTGTAGGAGGATCGCTTTCCTCGCATAGAAGGCCGTGCAGAATACAAAAAGTTTCTTGGCCTGCGGGGAAAGGTGCTATTTTTAGTGGTAACGCGCCTGAAAAAACATTCTGGTGTGAAAGGGGGTCTTAGGATTGTATCATTTTTTAAATTTTATTTTTTCCCCTTTTATTGGTTGAAGTAGATGGTCTTTTTTTCAACCAGACTAATTATGTAAATCTAGTTCACAGATGACAACTGAGAAATGCGAACAAAGGGTTAATTATGATAAACATTTCTTCACAGTCCCCTCTGAAATATTACAAAGCAGGCAAGGCATGTAAGGATTTTTATGTCAGTAAAAAGCACTTAAAAAGGTAACTAGCAATTCTTTTTAAGTTATTCAGTATAAAGTGGGTGTTATTCCAATTTAGTTCCAAAAGTGGAAATACAATTGAATGTGGTTAAGCAAAAAGTGTGGTAACTTTGTGCAAGAACCCAAGAAAATTCACTCATCTCTATTAAAGCAGAGTTCCAGCTTTTTAAAAGTCAGCAGCTACAAAAAGTGCAGCTGCTTACGTTTAACAAATGGGTACTCACCTGTCCAGCGATGCAGCCGCCCGAAGCCTCGCTCCTCTCCCCCTCCCCTCCGCGGCACCAGCATAGGAAGCATGGGCGCCCGGCTGAGGCTTTACAGCTGGGCATGCAATGTGCATGTGCGAACCGCGCTGCACGTTGCGAATGGCCAGGCAATCTTCTGGGACCTGTGACGTGTCCCAGAAGATTACAGGGAGGGAGGTGGGAGTGGTGAACTTCCTTCCAATGCCGTGGTACAAGGAGAGGAAGTGGGAGCGAGGTACCTATGAAAACTGGGTACCTGCCCCCCCAAAAAAAAAAATGACATGCCAATTGTGGCATGTCAGGGGATCACTATTACTTATAACGGAAGTTCCACTTTTGGGTGGAACCCCGCTTTAAGCATTTACTTTGTAAAGGTTGCCTATAGTTTAGGGTCCCGTGTATAATAAAATTGCTTTACAAATGTCTCAACATTCATGCAAGCATAATGAACATGAACCATACCAGGCTACATGTCCTCAGCATGGGTGGGCGAGGAGGGGGGGGCTTGCTAGGAGGAACCAAATGCCAAAGCATCTTGCCCCCAAGTTGATGAGGACAAGGTCGTCTTCCCCACAACCCTGGCCTGGTAGGGGTCTACGGGCAGAGGGCATATCAGAATTTGGAAGCCCCCTTTAAAATTAGCGGGCACCCTTGATACCAGCACCCCCATGTGAATGAGAAAGGGGTACATAATGCCTCTACTCATTCACAAAACAAAAGAATGTACCCTGAAAGTAAGCAAACCCAAGTGAGAGAAAATGTCCCATTATTACATCAATCATGTTATTTTGATGAACGACGCCTAATGACCCACTGAAAGAAAAGAAAACTGACAGCATTGGGACACATCCTAGAGTGACCACATTTCTAAACTGAAATTCAGGAACACCCTGCAACAACACCCCCCCGCCCAAAAAAAGGGATGGTTTTTGATACTTTTTGTTCGCCAATTTTTGGAAAAACAAAAGCAAACAGTGGTCTTCATAACTATTCCCTCAGTTGTTCCCCTGTGCCACTTTAATATCCCCTCACTTGTCACCTTCATTACCGTCCCCCACTGTGTCACCTTCTTCATTACTGTTCCCTCACCTTCTATCCCCTCTGGCGGGTGAGGTCCCTCAGTCAGGCCGTGGGTGAGAGGAGGAGAAGTCGGGCAGCTGTCAAATCGATCTGAGCCAGCAGTGCAGCAGCAGCACATGATCACTCCAGTCCCTTCTGCAAGTCACTCCCTCTACATGCCGGGTGGCGGAGAAGGAGGAGGAGGGCGGAGACAAGAGTGAAGACAACCAGTCCCTGCTGCTGCAAGAGCAAGTCACTCCCTCTGTCTGCATGCCAACCTGTGCTGGAGAAGGAGGAGGTGGGTGGAGACAGCAGTGCAGCACTAGGCACAGGTCTCACTCGGCCTCAAGCTGAGAGTCTGGCGTCAATGGTTGCTAGACGCCAGCCAGGGGCAGCCCTAGCAACCAGTGCCGGCAATGTAGTTAGAAGGGTGGCTGTGTCCTCTATTTCATTCTAGGACTGTATTGTCCCGAATGAAGGTGTCCAGGTCCCAGGACAGACATGTCAATTGCGGAACAATCCCGGGCAATCCAGGAAACCTGGGCACCCTAATCCAAGCCCGTGACGTCTTGGACCAAATATGGACATGGACATAACACATGGTACTGATGTCCTCCTAATAGTGTTTCCCTTGGTGGAATGTTCTTAGCCTATCAACTTTCATGGTTGAAGGTTCATAAGCTGTTTTTCTCTCAGAATCGGATGTTAGGGGTTGTTACAGGGGGTTTTGCCCTCACAATAAGCAACAAGCAAACTATTACACATATATTACAAACATTATGGGAATTAGTTGTTACACATACACAAATGTAGAGATATTTACATAGTGATTTTTTTTTTTTTTAATTGGCCCCTTAGTGTAATGTATAACTGTCTAGAATGAAATTCATATTGAAATTATACTCAAAGAACGAAGCAATCAGTTGGTAATAAATGAGAGATAAAGTGCAACAAGTCAACAATTAACAAACAGCCAGTGATTCAATAAACTGTCCACATACCCATAAAACCACGCAGAGAGGAAAGACAGCAAACAGAACTGAAACGTTTGCTCTGATGATAGCGGCTTGTTGGGGGCAGCTGGAGCGTAATCAGCTTATGTACTGTAATGTGCATGAGAAGGATGACATTTTAATCATTACAAAAATCATACAAAAAAAAAACATAAAACTCCTTTACTTCATCAGACCATCTAAGCCTACAGAACAATGCATGGCAACAAACTAGTATTTCTGTTTGCTCCAGCATCTTCTTATAACGGGATTAAGACATAAAAATGGATCAGGTTCTCATGGTACTTTAGGAAGATCAGTTGCAGGTAATAAATAAAAGAATAATTATGTGGTATACCTAGAGTGTTTGACAATCAAGGAACATTTTTAACATCCACAATGACGTGCTACTCCTCCCAATGGCACCCACATAGGGGCACAATTCATCCCAGTGATATAAACAATGGGGCACTATTCCTCCCACTGACACCAATGATGGGGCACTATTCCTTCCACAGACACCAATGATGGGGCACTATTCCTCCCACTAATACCAATGACGGGGCACTATTCCTTCCACTGACACCAATGATGGGGCACTATTCCCCCCACTGACACCAATGATGGGGCCCTATTCCTCCCACTGACACCAATGATGGGGCGCTATTCCTCCCACTGACACCAATGATGGGGCGCTATTCCTCCCACTGACACCAATGATGGACCACTATTCCTCCCAATTACACCAATGGTGAGGCACTAGTCCTCCCAATGATGGGGTACTATTCCTTCCACTGACATCAACAATGGGGCCCTATTCCTCCCACTGATACCAATGATGGGGCACTATTCCTCCCACTGACACCAATGATGGGGCACTATTCCTCCCACTGACATCAATGATAGGGCACTATTCCTCTCACTGACACCAATGATGGGGCACTATTCCTCCCACAAACGCCAATGATGGGGCACTATTCCTCACATTGACACTAACAATGGGGCACTATTCCTCCCACTGACACCAATGATGGGCACTATTCCTCCCCCTGAAACCAATGATGGGACACTATTCCTTCCACTGACACACCATCTAGGGGCGATCAAGTGGTTAACTGTGTGCTTAACAATGTGTAATGTCTGTAATATGTGGTGCTTTTACTAAGCGATCGTGTTATTTTTTCTCTGCTTTGCAGGAAATAAAAAAACAGCAAGATCGCCTGTCAGTGTAAAGAGCTCTGTGTTGTTTACTAACACGGAGCTCTTTTCCGTGAATCACGGAGCTGATCAATAGGTCCTAGCAATCACCCATTGGCCGGGACCCGCTGATCAGCTTGTGCTGTAACAAATCACAGTACAGCCGGGAAGGCCCTACCCGCAAGAGCTGACCACGTACCAGTTATGTGATCCAGCGCACAGTGCCCGCCCTGTACGTGAAGCAGTTGCTAAGTGGTTAATGCAGCTCTGTAATCCTTAATACAGTACATCATTAAGGGTATATTTTTAGCTGTTATCAGCCTCTTGCAGTTTCTTTACAGCAGGGTTGGATGATGAGAGGCAGAAGCAGTGCAAGCAGCCAATCAGATCATGTGCTGACAAGAAGCATGCTGATAGGAGAGAGAGCAGAGTGACAGAGAGAGGAGCTCATTCCTGTGCTGCTTCTCCTCTTACTGTCCAGTCAAGCCATGGAATGGTCCAGGATTGCCTGGGCTCAGAGGAAGTGAGTTGGATAATGCTGGCCATTAGACTGAGGACATCTAGTGCAGGAAGTTCTGCAGGGAATATCTCTGGATTGAAATGGAATATTGCAGTAAAATCAGTTTTTTAAATCACTTGCTGCCCACCCACCGTCAAATGACGGAGGAACGGTGCGGCTCTCGTTCAGGGATGACGTCATATGCGGCATGCACCACGGCGATCACAGGCGCACAGTGTGGCGATCGTGGCCGCGCCATGTTCCTAGGACTCGGCGCGACCCCCATCTCTGTATAGAGCCAATCACATGTACAGTATATGCAGAAGTGCTGTTTTTTCTGCTCTTCTTACCTCACACTGACACAGTGTGTGGTGAGGACAGCGATCAGTGGCATCTCCTCACAGGGAACACCAGGACAGGTAATCAGGGCACCAGCCCCAGCAGTGCCACCAATCAGTGCCCATCAGTGACACCAATCAGTGCCACCAATCAGGGCCCAATAGTGATGCCAGTCGGTGCTGCATTTCAGTGCCTGCTCATCAGTGCTGCCCATCAGTGCCGCCTATCCGTGTCATTATCAATGCCCACCAATGCCGCCTATTAGTGCTCACTAGTGCCACCTATCAGTTCTCATCAGTGCCTCCTATCAGTGCCTCCTATCAGTGCCCATCAGTGCGGCATATTAGTGCCTCCTCATCAGTGCCACCTAATCAGTGCCCATTAGTGCTGCCTCATCAGTACCTATAAGTGACACCTCATCGGTGCTCATCAGTGCAGCCTCATCAGCGCACATCAAAGAAGGAGAAAAATTGCTTATTTAAAAATTTTTCTTTAGTAAAAAATAAAAAAACCCAGCAGTGATTAAATACTATTAAAAGAAAGCTCTATTTGTGTAAAGAAAATGATTAAAAATGAATTTGGGTACAGTGTTGCATGACCCCGCAATTGACATTCAAAGTGCGACATTGCTGAAAAGTGGCCTAGGAATTATGGGGGTAAAAGTACCCGGTATTGAAGTAGTTAATCTTTCATAGGTCTGTTCATCTTTATCTTTCTTTTTCTGGAGTTCTGCTTTGAGTTTTTGATCACCTGACAGCACAGCTGGGAGCCTACCAGCGTCTTCTCCAGGAATGCAATGTCACCTCTTACTGTATGTTATTCATTTAGATGCCAACTTGTTCCTGTGTAGTCCTGGAACCTTAGAAAACAACAAGGAGCCAGCTATAACAGGTGATGATCACACAGGCACTGCCTTAGCACCAACCAATGAGATCTGGAGAAGCAAGGTTGTGCATTAAACGCAGGCAATCAATCTCTTCTCTACGACATTTAATTAAAATGAAGAATTGGCTTTGTGAGAGGAGCATTTTTTCTCCAATTTCTGCCTCTGTAACTATGGATGACAGTTCATCTAGCAGACACGGAGCTCATTAAAGAAAATCAAAGCAATGAAAAAGTCTGTTATTGCCTGTAGTAACCACTAGGGTGATCGTGTTTTCTTTCATAAGAATCTATCCTCCGTTCAATCTACACATAGGAGAATAGACCATGAGTCTTGCTTTATTCTGCAAGGAATCTAATGTGAGCTGGCAAAGAACAGACAGTAGCAGTGATAATCGGGCCCCCTGAACTCACGGGCCCCACAACAGTTGCCTCTTTTGTATCTGTCATGATCACCTATGTATCATTATGTCTGCTTGCCTTATATCAGTGGTTCTCAACTCCGGTCCTCAGAACCCACCAACAGGCCATATTTTAAGTATTACCTTGGGGAGATGCAGACTAGAATGCTGCAATCACTGAGCAGCAAATTATATCACCTGTCTGTGATGTATTTCAGTTATCCTGAAAACTTGGCCTGTTAGTGGGTCCCGAGGACAGGAGTTGAGAACCCGTGCCTTATATATATTTCTTTCCTGCAGGCTACCTGTTTTATATACAGAGCTATTTTGTTACTGTACAGACCAACTATTAGTGGCGGTCTGTACATAAGAGGCGCAGAGGCGCTGCCCCCCTGATCTCCATGTGCCGGCCACTGAAGTCCATGCGGGGTGCCGGGCGCACAGATTTCCAAGAGTCTTCTTTTTTCTTTGAAGCACATGATTAGAGCCTGAGGCTCTAGTTGGCTTCAAAAAGGTTGGGCTCGGGATGCAGTGCCCACCCACTTGTGACACTAGCGAATCAATATTCGCTATTGTCTTCCAGCTTCTCCTCCCGGCCAATCAGGACAGGAAGCGGGTCTTAAGACCGAATTGGCCGGGAGGAGAAGCCGAGGAAGCCACTGCCAACTATCACGATTGAGGAGAGATGGCTTTATGTTCCTAAACTATAGAGAGCCTCTTGACTCCTCTAAACACCCTCTGCACCTAAACTTCACAGCAAGAGATGCAAAAGTCACAGATGTCCACAGGTGGCCAAATCTATCTATCTAGATAGCTATCTATCACAAATCTATCTCATTATTTATATACTGTATCTTCTGTTTAGTAATCTATCAATCTCTATCTATCTATCTATCTATCTATCTATCTATCTATCTATCTATCTATCTATCTATTAATCTGTCTGTCTACCTATTTGTCTATCTAGCCACACATTATATGGTTATCTATCTTCTTATATATTGATTTCTCTTATTATCTATATGTCATCTATATATCTGTTACTCTATCTATCTATCTCATTATCTATCTATCTATCTATCTATAAATTCAAGTTTTTCTCTATCTATCTTTTTATCTGTCTATCTCTTTGTCTGACTATAAATCATCCATGTTGTTATATACCATCTATCTAATAATTAGTCTGTTTACCGATTTATCTATCTTCTACATATCTTTCAAGATAGCTACATATTTATGAACCTATCCATTTATCTACTGATCTATCTATTAGACCACTTTCACACTGAGACGTTTTTCAGGCGCTTTTGCATTAAAAATAGCGATTGTAAAGCAACTGAAAAACGTATCCCAATGCACGCCAGTGTGGAAGCCCAAGTGCTTTCACACTGGGGCAGGGCGCTTGCAGGACGTTAGGAAAAGTCCTGCAAGCAGCATCTTTGGGGCGGTGCGGTGAGTGGTGTATACACCGCCCCTGCCATTGAAATCAGTGGGCATCGCGTCGGAAGCGGCTGAACACCGATTCGGAAGCGCCGCACTTTTAACCCCTTGTGGGGGGTTAAAAGGGCCACGCTCCCGCCTGCATAGTGGCGCCATAGCGGCGCTATAACAGTGAAAAAGTGGTGCTTTACCGCTACCGTTCCCGCCCCAGTGTGAAAGTGCCCTTAATCTTTCTATCTGTCTATCTTTCTAGCTCATGATCTACTGTATATCATATATCAATATATCTGGCTACCTATTTATCTATCTATTTTGTTTCTATCCATCTATATATTATCTATCTATTAATCTGTCTGTCTATATATATGTATATATAGCCATATATTATCAGTTTATCGATCTTCCTACATATCTATCTCTCTTATTATCTATGTCATCTATATATCTCTTACTGCAGCTATCTGTCTATCTATCTATCTATCTATCTATCTATCTATCTATCTATCTATCTATCTATCTATCTATCTCTCTCTTTATTTGAGTATACATCATCCATGTCATTATATATATAAAACATATTTCTAATTATCTATTTACCACTATATATCTTTCAAGATAGCTACGTATTGACCTATCCATCTATCTACTGATCTATCTATTAATCTTTCTATCTGTCTATCTATCTAACTCATTATCTATATTTTAATATATCTTGCTAGCTATTTATCTATATACTATCTCGTTTTTTTTTTTTGTTTTGTTTTTATCTATCTGTCTGTCTAATAATTAAACTGTGTCTCTATCTATCTTTTTATCTGTCTATTTTGTTTTATCTAACTATAAATCATCTCATTATCTATTTACCATATACTGTATCTTATAATGTAACTGTTTACCAATTTATCTATCTACTATGTATCAAAATATCTTTGTATTAATCTATCCATCTATCTACCAAACTATCTATCTATGTGTCATAATATTTATATAATGTCTATAAATCTATCTATCTATCTCTCGTATTATATGTATGTCATCTATATATATATTACTCCAGCTATCTATCTGTCTATCTCATCTATCTATCTTTTTAACTGGCTATCTCATTATCTAACTATAAATCATCCATGTCATTATCCATATACCAGCTATCTAATAATACTGATCTTTCTATTAATCTTTCTATCTGTCTTTCCAATGCATTATCTATATATCATGTATCAATATTTCTTGAAAGCTATTTATCTATATACTATCTAGTTTTTTGGAATCTATCTGTCTGTCTGTCTAATAATCTAACTGTCTCTCTAGCTATCTTTTTATCAGTCTATCTCTTTATCTAACTATAAATCATCTATCTCATTATCTATATACCATATACTGTATCTAATAATGTAACTGTTTGCCGATTTATCTATCTACCATATATCAAAATATCTTTGTATTAATCTATCTACTGATCTGTCTATCTATGTGTGATAATATTTATATAACGTCTATCTATCTATCTATCTTATCTATCTATCTATCTATCTATCTATCTATCTATAGCTATCTATCTATATATATTCATCCATCATTATCTATCTATCTATCTATCCAGGGGCGTAACGATAGGGGTTGCAGGGGTTGCAATTGCAACCGGGCCCCATGGTCCAGGGGGCCCGTGTGCCTCCCTTGTACACCTGAATAGGAGGGATGGCATTTAGAGGACCCAATCTCCTCCATTTTCCTCTATCCAGTTTACTTGTCTTCTGCTGTTCCCAGGGTCCCTGTGTGCTTCCCTGGCCCCCCTTGGGCCTGCTGCAGAACTTGTGAAAGGGCCCCACTGCGGCACCGTAATAAAGGGACCCACAATAGGTGTAAAGGGCCCCAGGATCAGTGGGAAGAGGGAAGGGCCCTGGCCAGGGGTCAAGGGGGCCCTTCATAATTTCTTGCACCGGGGCCCTGAAGGTTCTAGTTACGCCTCTGTATCTATCTATCTATCTATCTATCTATCTATCTATAGCTATCTATCTATATATATTCATCCATCATTATCTATCTATCTATCTATCTATCTATCTATCTATCTATCTATCTATCTATCTATCTATCTATCTTTCTATCTATCTAATTATCTATCTATCTATCTACCTATATATATTCATCCATCATTATCTATCTATCTATCTATCTATCTATCTATCTATCTATCTATCTATCTATCTATCTATCTATCTATCTATCTATCTATCTATATTCCTCCATCATTATCTATCTATCTATCTATCTATCTATCTATCTATCTATCTATCTATCTATCTATCTATCTATCTATTTACCAATGTATCCATCGACCTGAACCCTATTCGTATTGCTAATTTAATGATGTTATATTTTGTTTGTCACACAATAGCATTGGGCTGCAGAACAATAAAGAATCCTCTTGATGTAATATAGACAGGTGACAATGCAAAGGGTGACTGATTTTGTGTGATGGTGATAGCTCACTTTTCTTCCTTATAGCGAGTGTTTGTACAGCAGGGGGTTGTGGAAACGTCTCTGAGCCCTCCGGTGTGCTTCCAACCCAATAACAATCACAGATGTTATTCCGGATAGTGTGCAATAATATCCTTGTATACTGAGCACAGGGATGGCGCTGAGGTTGGTATAAGCCTGGCAGGATGTCATCAGTCCCTTCTTCCTTATCTGCCTTCTGCAGCCCAGCACGGTGTCCCTCTACAGCCAGCCCGTGCTCCTCCACCCGACAGTGAAATTTGCTGGTCTGGATCGATTCAGCTCTCCTGTAGCCAAAATCCTCCCATCCCCATGTGCCTATCTATTTCCTCTGTACAATGCAGGAAGACACAATAGGCACGGCTAATGTCCTCTAATGCATTAGTAACGACCATCACTGACATACTAGCCTACAAGGCTTTGACCGTCTTTGTCATTGGGTTATGCTACACCAGGACTTCATCAAGAGATGTAAGCGCTCAGCTAGCTCATCGACAGTTCCTGGAAAAGCTGCTTCTTACAATGGACTTCCACAACAAAGAATCTAAAATAACCACTCAAAAGAAGTAGATAAAAAATAGATGTATTGATCGTCGGTGCAAGTTAGTGAATTAAATAAAACCCTGCACTAGTGCAAAATGCTGTAAAAAGCCTTTATGATACTTCAAAGTTCAACCCCAGGCAAAACATTGTATTTAGTTTCATGTTGCTCTATACGTGGCCCATGGCTGCATGAAGCCCCCCACCCCAGTGACTCCTTAAATTGTATCTGAATCTTAAACGAAATATGTTATTGGAGCTTGCCAGTCCTTTACCCTTTAGCTGCCAGAGCTGTTTTTGCATTTTTTGACGAAAAAACATTTTAGTCATGAAGATTATGTAAAACCCCCAAAATAAATTTTCTGAAAGAAGACACCCTAGAGAATAAAATAGCGATAGTTTCATGCTTACCTGGGTGGATGCTGCATGCAGGGCCTCTGATAGGGGGGACCACCAGTCCTCCTGTAGGGGGCCCGAAGCAAGTCTTTTATATAAAACCCCCAAAATGTATTAGAAGTACTGAATTTTACAAAAAAGCAGTTTTTTACGTTTTTGTCGAGACCGTCGATTTCCCATTTCCTGACCGTTCGACGTTATTGTATAAAGCAAATTCTAAGTCTATGTTAAATTCCTCAGTGACCCCACCCCCCGAAGTACGTCGGT
>BLSH010281555.1:643089-687612 GCA_018402905.1 Glandirana rugosa | reverse complement strand
CTCGTAGACACCCCGTAGGAATTTGCCTTCCACCTCCTCGCGTTCCAGAGTTTGTAGGTGGTCGAGACACTACAGGAGTACCTCCTCACCTTCTCCTGAGGTCACCGTTGTACACTTTGAGACCACTTGAGGTACGGATTCTCCCAATTCCGTCACGACCTTTTATTACCACCGGTGTGTTTTATAACTGTGAAACCCGGGTTAAACTTGTAAAAGTGAATCCCCACATGAGTGAAAACAACGGTCGTCAAATCTGTAATTACCGACACACAACTCAATAAGACTCCCCTGTCGTTTAAATGTGACAATATGTTCGACATGTGAGTGATGAAAAAACTGCTGGCAACAAAAGTGAGTACACCCCTAAGTGAAAATGTTCAAATTGGGCCCAAAGTGTCAATATTTTGTGTGGCCACCATTATTTTCCAGCACTGCCTTAACCCTCTTAGGCATGGAGTTCACCAGAGTTTCACATGTTGCCACTGGAGTCCTCTTCCACTCCTCCATGAGGACATCACAGAGCTGGTGGATGTTTGAGACCTTGCGCTCCTCCACCTTCCGTTTAAGGATGCCCCACAGATGCTCAATAGGGTTTAGGTCTGAAGAAATGCTTGTCCAGTCCATCACCTTTACCCTCAGTTTCTTTAGCAAGACAGTGGTCGTCTTGGAGGTGTGTTTGGGGTCGTTATCATGTTGGAATACTGCCCTGCGCCCAGTCTCCGAAGAGAGGGGATCATGCTCTGCTTCAGTGTGTCGCAGTACATGTTGGTATTCATTTTTCC
This sequence comes from Glandirana rugosa, assembly GCA_018402905.1. Classification (NCBI taxonomy): domain Eukaryota; kingdom Metazoa; phylum Chordata; class Amphibia; order Anura; family Ranidae; genus Glandirana; species Glandirana rugosa. The sequence goes on along the minus strand of BLSH010281555.1, from coordinate 686,830 downwards.
CTTAATGAAATGTAGCTCCCCAGTGCCGGCAGCACTCATGCAGCCCCAGACCATGACACTTCCACCACCATGCTTAACTGTAGGCAAGACACACGTGTCTTTGTACTTCTCACCTGGTTGCCGCCACACACCCTTGACACCATCTGAACCAAATAAGTTTATCTTGGTCTCATCAGACCACAGGACATGGTTCCATTAACCCATGTCCTTAATCTGCTTGTCTTCAGCAAACTGTTTCCGGGCTTTCTTGTGCATCATCTTAAGAAAAGGCTTCCTTCTGGGATGACAGCCATGCAGACCAATTTGATGCAGTGTGCGGCGTATGGTCTGAGCACTGACAGGCCTTCAACCTCTGCAGCAATGCTGGCAGCACTCAAACATCTATTTCCCAAAGACAACATCTGGATATGACGCTGAGTATGTGCACTCAACTTCTTTGGTCAACCATGACAAGGCCTGTTCTGAGTGGAAACTGTCCTGTTAATCTGCTGTATGGTCTTGGCCATCGTGCTGCAGCCCGTTTTCAGGGTCTTGGCAATCTTCTTATAGCCTACGCCATCTTTATGTAGAGCAACAATTCTTTTTTTTTCAGAACCTCAGAGAGTTCTTTGCCATGTGGTGCCATGTTGAATTTCCAGTGACCAGTATGAGAGAGTGAGAGCGATAATGCCAAATTTAACACGCCTGCTCCCCATTCACACCTGAGGCCTTGTAACACTAGCGAGTCACATGAAATCGGTGGGAGGGAAAATGGCTAATTGGGCCCAATTTGGACATTTTCACATAGGGGTGTACTCACTTTTGTTGCCAGCAGGGTTAGAAATTAATGGCTGTGTGTTGAGTTATTTTGAGGGGACAGTAAATTTACACTGTTATACAAGCTGTACACTCACTACTTTACATTGTAGCAATGTGTAATTTCTTCAGTGTTGTCACATGAAAAGATAGAATAAAATATTTACAAAAATGTGAGGGGTGTGCTCACTTCTGTGCGATACTGTATGTCCATAGGAGAATCTGGATTTTGGACTGTCTATGCAGTTGGAATGCAAAAATGCTTCAGATGTGAATGGGCCCTTAAAGTGTCAGGCCTGGTTCACACTATCGTGGGTCTGCGGGCTGCATTTGAGCAGGCAAGGCAGCCCATACAACTTGCGAGTGAAAATCTGCAGCAAGTCAACAAGACTTACAATTCAACACTGCCACAAATTTGTGACAAGTTATCCTTGCTATCTGGGCTGGGGTCCAGTGCGTTTTGATTTTACCATGTTTCAATACAGTCCAGTGCAGGAAAAATGCACCTTTATTTCTGGAACTGGATCACCCTGGAACTGACTGCACTTGTGTGAACTATGCCATTGGAAACCCTGCAACCTACTATTCATGTGTTTTTGATGCAGAAAAAAGCACTGGACTGCATGTGGTGTGAACTGCCCCTTACTGGGTGCACAGGGCCAATAGCGCTAGTAAAATCACCTGCAGGTGCCTGCGATTAATCGCTAGCGATCACTAAACTTATAATTGAAGGGTTCAGCGATTCGCCCATGTGCGTCCTTGCTTCACTCTTGAACAGGCTGGTAAAATGTGCTTTGGGAAACGTTGCTAGTTGCCGTATGATTGGTCTACTTCTGTCCCAGCTGTAATCAATATTGTGCTGCATATTACTATTCTGACAGTTGTCATTATTTCCATCTTCTATGATGCTGTGTTATGCCTAATCCTTGAAGCCTGAATGTTGATCTTCTATTTTCGCCTTGTATGGAGTGTTTGCAGTCCTGTGTCTTCCCTTCTCCTCTAATTCCTTAATGCTTTTAGTGGAAGTCTGTTCAGTGCAGGGATTTCAGATGAGCTTGCCATCTGTAACACATTGGGGAAGACCTGAGCCAAACACAATTTCAGGCCTTGACGTTCTCGAATATAGGTCATAAATATGCCAAGATTGAAGGGTCTCTCTCCTTCGTTCTCCGGCTCTCAATTTCCAAATTAAATAATCGTTGTTGGCAGGACCAAATTTAGCATTGCTAAAAAAAAAAAAAAAAAAAAAAAACTTTGTTGGCTTGGATAGTGGATACAGATGGAAACAGTGGAAACCCCTTCTTCTATTTAGTATGCTACTGCACGGACCTCAGATCCTGCGCGGACCCGATCTTCACTGCCCTGCCCTTTAGGGTTTGTTGTGGTTTGTGTGGTCTGGGAATGCGCACCAAATTGTACCTTTTCCCACACCGCACAAAAACACTCTGCCTTTTGAAATGCACGTGGGTGCCATTCATTCTTAACCACATCCCGCCTGGCCTACAGCAAAATGACGGCTGGGCGGTGGTTTCATTGTCCTGACTGGGCATCATATGACGTCCAGCAGGATAAGCTGCTTGCGCACGCCCCTGAGCTGGTGCAGTGCGGTGATCAATAGTACGGCGTGTCGCTCTGACACACCGCATCTCCGATCTTGGTAAAGAGCCTATGATGCAGACTCTTTACCCTGTGAACAGTTGTGTCCAATCACAGCTAATCACATTGTAGCCAGGACATGTTGGTTATTGGCTTTTCCTCTTTTTGCACTGGCAAGGTGCGAGTAGAGGGGAGCCGATCAGCAGCTCTTCTGACTAGGGGGTCTGTGCTGATAATCAGCGCATCAATTATCAGTGCAGACCCATCAAGGATGCCCACAAGTGCCAACCTGTACCCACCAGGGATTTCAATTAGTGCCCACCAGGGATTTCAATTAGTGCCCACCAGGGATAGCAATCAGTGCCCATCAGGGATCCCAGTCAGTGCCCACCAGGGATTCCAATCAGTGAACACCAGGGATGGCAATCAGTGCCCATCACTAATGCCTGTCAGTGCCTCCTCATCAGTGCTGCCTATCAGTGTCATCTATCAGTGCCCATCATTGCCACCCATCAGTGCCACCTATCTTTGCCCATCAGTGCCATCTATCATTGTCCACCAGTGCTGCTTATCAGGGCCCATCAGTGCCGCATATCAGTGCCACCTCATCAGTGCCCATCAGTGCCACCTCATCAGTGCCGACTCATCAAGGCCACCTCATCAGTGTCCATCAGTAAAGGAGAAAAATTACTTAAAATTTTAGACCAACATGAAGAAAAAAATGTTTTTTTATTTGTTTAGCAAAAAATAAAAACCTATCGGTAATTAAATACCACCAAAATAAAGTACTCTTTGTGGGGGGGGGGAAATGATAAAAGTTTCATATGGGTACAGTGTTGCAAGACCGCTCAATTGTCATTCAAAGTGCGACATTGCTGAAAGCTGAACATTGGCTTGGGCAGGAAGGGGGTGAAAGTGCTCAGTAATGAAGTGGTTAATGGCTTCCCATACATTTAGCAAATGTGCCCGCCAAAACATATGGTACTGCAGAGCCATGCATTGCAGTGTGGTACAGTTTTGAAAATCTTGCCAGCACCTTTTCTACGCATTTAATGTACATAGGGCAGAAATGTAAAATTTCTGGAAATTTTGAAGCCATGGGAAAATAAAGAATTTTTTTCCCTGTTTCTTTCCCTGTTTTTTTCCTGAAAAAAAATAAAAAAATTCGGAAAAAAATAAGTAAGTAGTTTTACAAATTGAAAGTAATTTTGACTTTAATTCATTAATTCATCATAAACGCTTGTAAAATTCCAATCTGATGCCCATACTAAAGCTTATTGACACCAGTCTAACGCCATACTAAAGCTCATTAACGCCAGTCTTCACACCCATAATAAAGTGCATTAACGCTATAGGAGCGTTTGTTATGATTTAGAAATTTAGACAAGTATGAACAAGCCTTTACTGTCTGGAGCACCCACCTAACTTATTAGGATTTCTCTAGTTGTCTTCAGTGGAGCTGGCTCCTACAAAAACCTACTGGCCTTTGGATTGGACAGACTGGCTCTTGAATTACATAATAATTAGTCTGTCCTTGTCTAAATTACACAATTTGGCTAAAGGTGGTTGACCAAATTTTTGGGCCTTACTGTCACAACTAGATGGTGTGCTATGGGCATCAATATGCTCATGGGCAACTATATGGAGTTCCTCCCCCATCTGGAAAGGCTTTGGATTTTGGAGTTTTTCAGTGGGAATTCTGGCCCATTCATTCATAGGATCCTTTGTGAGGTCTGAGATGAGAAGAGCTAGAGGTGTTCAGTAGGCTTGAGGTCAGGGCTTTTTGCAGGACACTCAAGTTCGTCCACTGCAAACTCATCAAACCATGTCTTTATGGAGCTGGTTTGTGCACAGGGGTACAGTCATGGTGAAACAGAAAAGGGCCTTCACCAAACTGTTGCCACAAGGTTGGAAACTCACAATTGTCTAAAATGGCTTTCCTTACTGTGGTGTTAACAGCACCCTTCATTGGAAAAACTAAACCAACAACTTGGAGGGATGCCCAAATTCCTTTGAACTGTGGGTCTGATGGTCATAGTGTATATCTGCTAGCATACCAAGAGCTGGTGCCATTATCAAAGACTGTGGAGGTACAGTGCATCTAAACCCTTACATCACTAATAGGTTGCTACTGCAAGCTACTGTACACTATTCCATGTACTATCCTTTAACTATGCTGGAAAAGTTGAGTGCGAGGAATAAAGTGGGTGTTTCATAGACAAGTGCATTGGCTATCTGGATTCCAGCTCCAAAGAGTGAAATCAGCCCAGTTCCATGTCACCACTGCAGACTCGCTCCTACTGTCATCCACGTACAGTCAGGGTGCCGGCTCTTGTAGCTTGTCTCTTCTTGCCATTGAAGAGTAAAGAGTAATTGGAGTTGCATTCACATATTAGGTCCTTTTGTCTTATTTTCATGGCTAGCCCTAGCATTGGTAGTCAAGCATTATAGCTGGCTCTGTGTTCTTCACCTATAGCAACCCCCTTTCCCATAAGGCAAGCAGGCCTACCGGTACTCGATTGCTCCCAGGTCTTGTACACGATGCTCTCTTGCCTGGCTACCATGCCAAGGCAGGTGCGAGCTAAGCACAACAAATAGGTACTTGCGGTTGGCAGATAGAGTGGTCCAATGGCTGCCCAAGTTCAGGGCAGGCAAGGTTCAGAGAGTAGTCCAAAGTCAAATCTGAGGTCAATAACAAGGAAATCCAAATTTGTAGGTAAACTAGTAGGCAGGGCGGGGGTCAGGCATAGGTCAAGGCACAGGAACAAGGCAGGAAAACAGGGAGCTTGAAGCACTTGTTGCAAACATGCATGCCACTAAGGGCTTGGCAGACTTACAAAAGAGAGACTGTGTCTACATCAACCACCCTGCAGATGGAAAGTCAGTCAGGCAGGGTGCAGCTCATCCAAAACTAGGATGCTGGAATGAAACAAGCAGCTGACATACTCAGTGTCAGGAGTGCTGTCATACTCCTGACACTTATTTATTCAATCATTGAAAATATATTACATTCATGAAGGTCTCCACCCAATGCCCATACTTTCCAAGTGCATTTTACCACAATCGGCTTTACTAGTTGTGTTAAATGCATTTGGGAAATGTGGTCATTGGGTGGAGACCTTCATGTGTGCAATGTTTTTCAGATGATTGAAGAAATAAGACAAAAATATCTAATACCAGAGCTTTAGCTCAAAATAGTGGTATCATCTGGACAATTAGGGGAAACCATATCTCTTCTTGTCTAAAAAAATTATGTTTCACCACAATTGGCTTCACCAGTTAAGTGCATTTGGAAAGTGTCGTTATTGGGATGGAAAGTCAGTCAGGCAGGGTGCAGCTCAGAAACCATACCTTTTCTGGCCTAAAAAGATTGTGTTTCACCACATTTGGCTTCACCAGTTGTGTTGAAGCGCTTTGGGGAGGTGTGGTCATTGGGTGGAGATCTTTGTATATGCGTTTTTTTGGGTGATTGAATACATAAGTCAAAAGAAGCTAATATCGGAGCTTTAACTCTAAAGGGTGGTCAAACATGGACCATTAGGAGAAACCATTCCTTTTCTGGCCTAAAAAGATTGCGTTTTACTGCAATCGGTTTTACCACTTGTGCTGAAGCATGTTTGGGAAACGTAGCCATTGTGTGGAGACCTTCATGTATGCAATGTTTTTTGGGTGATTGATTACATAAGACAAAAGAAGCTAATATCAGAGCTTTAGGTCCAAAGAGTGGTCAAACATGGACCATTAGGAAAAACCATACCTTTTCTGGCCTAAATCAGCTTCACCACTTGTGTTGAAGCATGTTTGGGAAGTGTTGTCATTGGATGGAGACCTTCATGTATGCAATGTTTTTTGGGTGATTGAATACATAAGACAAAAATATTTAATATTGGAGCTTTAGCTCCAAAGAGTGGCCATACCTAGACCAGTAAGAGAAACCGTTCCTCTTCTGGCCTAAAAAGATTGCGTTTTACCAAAAAAGGCTCCACCAGTTGTGTTTAACCGCGTTTGGGAAGCGTTGTCATTGGGTGGAGAACTTCATGGAGAACTTCATGTATGCAATGTTTTTTTTTGGGTGATTGAAGACAAAGGAAGCTAATATCGGAGCTTTAGCTCCAAAGAGTGGTCATACCTGGACCATTAGGAGAAACCATACCTTTTCTGGCCTAAAAAGATTTCTCGGCAATTGAATCTTAGACAAGCTTACTCATTTGCTATTATGTGGCAACTTTAGCATTGCAAACATAAAATGTTTTTGAGCCAGGACTTCAGTATTAATAGGATGATCAAAGAGGTTAAAAAAAAACGATAATTTTAAGCTTGACTACAGCCCCATAAAGCAAATGCAAAGCAAGTATAACTCAAAGCAACAAAAGAGTACGATAAACCGTATCAATTATTATAAGAAAGGAAACTCGCTGAAGGCCAAAAGCATAAAGAGAAGCAAAATAACAGCAAACTGCTTCAAGAGTAGCGGAACTGATGTCCAACAAAGCGCTTGATGTTAAAACAAGTCCGTTCCTTGATGTACTGCACGGCTCCTGCCAGCACTAATGTGATAACAATGTATTGCGCTGTATTCCGTGTGCCTTGGCTGTTTAGCTATATATAGATGGACATAAGGGGTAATGGGAAGACCATGCTGAATGGTTCCTGAGGCACTAACTCAATTTGTAAAGATAAAATGCTGCAATTTTTATCAGAAGATACTTTGTCCGCTCTGAACAAGCTGGATGTGAAGTGGCTGTATGGCACACACCAGGAAAGCATAGCTACAGATCTCGTTTTATAAAGGCAGTCATGGAACTTAATGTAACATTAAACCTTCAGCGTTTTTTACTTAACATATTTAGCACAATAAAATAAACATTCCCTAGTAAACTATTTATTAAAATTCTAACCCCAGCACCTGCAGTGTATAACTTTCTTCGTTGCTGGCTCCTGCTCTTGCAGGGTTGCTTTCCTGAACGTTAGGTCTCCACAGGAAATAGTTAAAGTGGTTCTAAAGGCTCAAGGCTTTTTTAGCCTTCATGTATTCTATGCAGGAGTGGCAGGACCATTAGGGGGGCAAGGGCACCGTCCCCCTAGTTTGAATGCGGGGATGCATGCAGGGTGCCTGCTTGAAAAAGGTTGGGCTCTGCACTCCAAACCCACCCTCTTGTGACACTAGTGAATCAATATTCGCTATTGTCTTCCAGCTTCTCTTCCCAGCCAATCGGGACAGGAGGCGGATCGGGTTGACCGGGTGGGAAGCCGCGGAGGGGCTGAGTGCAGGAGGGGGGGCGTGCAGGGGTGAGTGCGGGAGACCATGGAGGGGCTGAGTGCGGGGACCATAGAAGGGCTGAGTGTGGGAACCGTGAAGGGGTGAGTGCGGGGGGACCGTGGAGGGGCTGAGTGCGGGAGACCATGGAGGGGCTCAGCGAGGACCTGGGGAGGTTTGTTTGCCGCCCCCCCAAAAAGTTTATCACCAGCCGCCACTGATTCTATGCATGAAGGTAAAAAACCTTCTGTGTGCAGCAGCAGCCCCAGCCTGCCCTTATACTTGATTGAGCTCCATCTCAATCCAGCGATCTCCAGGGACTTTGCCTCCTCATTGGCTAAGAGAGCAGTGGGAGCTATCGTCACAACCAGTGAGCCAATCAGAGAGAGGGGACGGGGCCAAGCTGCGGCTCTGTGTGCAAATGGACACGCACAGCTCGGCTTGGATGCCCTCATTGCGAGCTGCTTGCTCTAAGGGCACTCGGCAGGAGGGAGGATCCAGGAGCGCCAGCAGAGGACCCAAGAAGAGGAGGATCGGGGCTGCTCTGTGCAAAACCATTACCTTTACCATTACCATAACCATTACCAAAGTGGCCTCCACCTGTAAAACCATTCCTGTGTTGGAGGTTGTCTCATTGTTGCCCATCTAGTGCACCTGTTGTTAATTTTATTACCAGCAAAGCAGCTGAAACTGATTAACAACCCCCTCTGCTACTTAACTGACCAGATCAATATCCCAGGAGTTTAATTGACTTGATGCTATACTCTGATTAAAAAGTGTTCCTTTCCTTTTTTTGAGCTGTGTATGTATGTAAGTATGTATGTATGTATCTATCTATCTATCTATCCATTTATCTATCTGCAGTATCTCACTAAAGTGAGTACACCCCTCACATTTTTGTAAATATTTTATTACAAAAAAGCTTGTATAACAGTGTAAATTTGCTGTCCCCTCAAAATATCTCTACACACAGCCATTAATGTCTAAACCGCCGGCAACAAAAGTGAGTACACCCCTAAGTGAAAATGTCCAAATTGGACCCAAATTGTCAATATTTTGTGAGGCCATCATTATTTTCCAGCGCTGCCTTAACCCCCTTGGGCATGGAGTTCACCAGAGCTTCACAGGTTGCCACTGGAGTCCTCTTCATCTCCTTGATGACAACATCACAGAGCTGGTGGATGTTAGAGACCTTGCACTCCTCCACCTTCCATTTGAGGATGCCCCACAGATGCTCAATAGGGTTTAGGTCTGGAGACATCACCTTTACCTTCAGCTTCTATAGCAAGGCAGTGGTTGTCTTGGAGGTGTGTTTGGGGTTGTTATCATGTTGGAATACTGCTCTGCGCCCAGTCTCCGAAGGGAGGGGATTGTGCTCTGCTTCAGTATGTCACAGTACATGTTGGCATTCATGGTTTCTTCAATGAACTGTGGCTCCCCAGTGCCAGCAGCACTCATGCAGCCCCAGACCATGACACTTCCACCACCATGCTTGACTGTAGGCAAGACACACTTGTCTTTGTACTCTTCACCTGGTTGCTGCCACACACGCTATACACCATCTGAACCAAATAAGTTTATCTTGATCTCATCAGACCACAGGACATGGTTCCAGTAATCCATGTACTTAGTCTGCTTGTCTTCAGCAGACTGTTTGTGGGCTTTTTTGTGCATCATCTTTAGAAGAGGGCTTCCTTCTGGGACAACAGCCATACAGACCAATTTGATGCAGTGTGCGGCGTATGGTCTGAGCACTGAGAGGCTGACCCCCCAAACTCTGCAGCTATGCTGGCAGCACACATATGTCTATTTCCCAAAGACAACCTCTAGATATGATGCTGAGCATGTGCACTCAACTTCTTGAGTTGACTATGGCGAGGACTGTTCTGGGTGGAACCTGTCCTGTTAAACCGCTGCATCTCCGCTTCAGGGTCTTGGTAATCTTCTTATGGCCTAGGCCATCTTTATGTAGAACAACAATTCTTTTTTTTTCAGATCCTCAGAGTTCTTAGCCATGAGGTGCCATGTTGAACTTTCAGTGACCAGTATGAGAGAGTGAGAGTGATAACACCAAATTGATCACACCTGCTCCCCATTCACATCTGAGACCTTGTAACACTAATACGTCACATGACACTGGGGAGGGAAATGGCTAAGTGGGCCCAATGTGAACTTTTTCACTTAGGAGTGTACTCACTTTTGTTGCCAGCGGCTTAGACATTAATGGCTGTGTGTTGACTTATTTTGGGGGGAAAGCAAATTTGCACTGTTATACAAGCTGTACACTCACTACTTTACATTGTAGCAGTGTCATTTCTTCAGTGTTGTCAAATGAAAAGGTATATTAAAATATTTACAAAAATGTGAGGGGTGTACTCACTTTTGTTATCTATCTATCTATCTATCTATCTATCTATCTATCTATCTATCTATCTATCTATCTATCTATCTCGATATTTCTATTTGTCTGTATATATATTGCTCCACTACATATGGTGATGGAATGAAATGGGTTTCACCCTTATCACAAAGGACTTAATTAAAGGTCCTCATATTCTCTCTGCAGTATGGCTTGCTGTTTTGCTGTTTCTGTACGTCCTGGAACAAGCAAAGAGGGACATGAATAATTAACAATGCCCGTGATAATTTATATTATGAAGTTGTGGCAATTAGAGAACAGTCATGCTGGGAAAATTGTGACTCTTACAAGGAACAAGTAGCAAATATAATTATAATAACTCAAAAAATATTTGTAGAAGAAACTGGAGGAAGCTGTCATAGACTCCAGCACAAAATATTTAATGCCATTATGGGAAAAGCAAAGAGAGAATTAACTCAGACTCTGCCTGGGAAAATCTGTTCTGCTCTTTAATATAACTGGGTGGATCTTTGTGTTTTTAAAAAATGTATATAATTTATATAATGTACATAATGTTGGATCATGTTCCAGGGAGCCAGCCTGGCAAGTTGATGGAGGACTTTACAATGATTGTCTGATTTTCAATACTGATTGAAGTTTCATTATTAGATGTCAAACCACCCTCTAAAATGTTTGGACAGCCTAATGCTGGCTGTGAATTTTAAAGGATGACCATCTATGCATGCGTGGCTGTTGTGTGAATTTGCATGTTTGTGGCTATGTAGGATGCAGGAGAAGCATTGAGGGCCCTGGTTTTCTTGTCAGAAAGACATCAGTGATCAGGGGTAGACTTATCATATGCGCAAATGAGGGTAGGTGTGAGGTGCTGGACCCAAGTTTTTTTTGTAGATACTAGAAGATCGTCAGTTGAGTCAGCAGCTTCTCAAATATCAGGTGTCTTCACAATCAAGGAGGTCACCCGGCTTGAGTTTTCTATGTGTATTCAAACCAAAAGGAGTACCAAACATACATGATCCCCAATGGCAAAAGTGCAATCACAAGGAGCTCCCAAAAACATGTTGACTCCTTGTGGTTGCACCTTTTCCATTTATGGATCATTAAAATGTATACTTAGACCCTCGTCACTTGTGTTTGGTGCTTATTTTATATTGAATATACCAGGGGTGGCGAACACGCGGCTCCCGGCCAAAATGAATGCGGCTCTTTGCCTCTTATCATATTTTGTATATACTGTGGCTCTTTGCCAAGTTTCACGTTTCTCTTATTTTCTCAAATTCATTAGGGCCGGTTCACACTAGAACGGTGCGGAGCGGCGCGACTTCGCTGCCCGTTCACATCTAGGCGAATTGTCAGGCGACTTGAGTCGCCTGACAATTCGCCTCAATGCTGTGCAAATGGGACCGTTCTAATAGGAGCGAATCGCTTCGCTCCGCCTTAGAAAAATGGTCCCTGCACTATTTTCAGGGCGATCTCAGGCGGCTTGCATTGACTTCTATGATAGAAGTCTCCTCGCAAGCTGCCTTGAGATCGCCTCGAGCGCCGCTCCAGTGTGAACCGGCCCTTTGGCAGATTGGATTTTGTTATGCTGCTTCTGACGTAAGGGACCGCCCATCATCTCCGCTCCGGGTTACGTCTATGCCGGGAAATTAAGTAAACATACGCATGCAGTTGCATTTGATGTGTGTGTTGAGGGTGGACACTTACCTTGAAATGAACACATTGTTGTTTTGTAAAGGGAATAAAGTGTTATGGTGAATAATATGGTTTTAATTATGTGTTTATGTGTGAGTGTTTGTCTGTTTTGGCAGGTCACTGCGTGGTGTGGCTCTCTGACTCTCACAGTTTAAAATTTTGGCTCTTTGTGTCTAACTTGTTCGCCACCCCTGGAATATACACTGACTTCTTAAGCCTGGTGACCTCCTTGATTACCCCTGCTTTGTTGAAGGCTGCTGGACCATGGCTATTTTGGCCCAGCTAAAGATTGTCTAGTATCTACAAAAAACTTGGATCCAGCAACTCGCACCTACGCTTAATTTCTCAAATAGTATGTCTGCCCCAATTAAGGAGGTTACAAGGCTTGAACAGTTCATATATATTCAAAGAGAAGAATGCAGAGGCACCTGTGTAGACTGTTGGAGCATTTATTAAGCAAAACATTTAAGAACAACTCAGAGTGGGTAGGTAAAAGCAGGCATATATAGATAGTCCACAGTTCATGGGACAACGATCGTGTTGTGTATACTGGTATGTTAGTATCCCCTCTCAGCTGGGATCAGAAGCTGGCTTCGTGTGTGAAAGGATTCAGGAGAGAGGACTATTTCAGTTCAAGAGAGCATGCTACTTGGGCTTAGAGGACTTGGTCCTTCATGACTATATGGCTTAGAAGTCAAAACTCTAGCTGGCTAAACATTTTCCCCTACGTGGTTAGGGGTTCAACCTGCTGAGCTGCGCGACTGTGGATTTTTGCACTTGCACTTCATGTGATTCTACTGCTTTAATAAAAATTCGGGCTTTTAAATCAATCGACGATGTGCTGGCAACATATGCTTTCTTGGTCCTTTGGAATGCCATGGCTGGTTCTGTAAGGATTTGGTTCTTCAAAACGATATGGCTTAGAAGTCAAAACCCTGGCGAACAGAAGATTTTTTTCCCCATGTGGTTAGTGGTTAAATCTGCTGGGGCAGTTAGGACGTATTTCCAATAATTCCATTATTAAAACAAGTCCTAGCTGGTGAAGAGTTTAAAGTGTCATTAAACCCACATCATTAAAAACTATCAATAAATGGTGTATTACATGCTGTTCATACTCACTCACTCACTATGGGATTCATTTTCTGTATTTTACAAAAAAACCTGGTTGATCCTGCTGTTCTCTATCTCTATGTCCCCAATCCAGCTAGGGATTTTGCATAGCAGTGTTGGCAGCTCTGCACGTGCTCAATTTTCAGTGAGCATTTCTATGCAGAGTATTTCCTCCCTATCACATCTGAGCAGCCCATGTGACTATAGAGTCACACAGGTGGACGTATACACAGTGGTAAATGGCAGCCCACTGCCTCCCTCCTCCTCCATGCCCACTAACCAGCTATACACAATTGGGAAGGATATTACATTATTATAAATGACAAATGTGTAGCACTCTACCTGGAAAGTATTATTAGATGTTAAGTTGGGCAAATGAATTATAATCCCACTTAGCTAAATATAAGTTGTATCACAAGAATGGTATTCAAACTGTCCTCATAAGAAAAAAGTGCAAGTGCATATAAATATATGTGAACTTACAACTATACATAAAATTGATTTGTGGTGTGATACCATAACTAATCAATGTATATAAAAAAACAACTGAGTAATAATCATATTCATAATCAAAAAAGCAAATAGATGTAGGAGTTCATAATATAAAATAGTGCAGAAAAATTGTGCAAATAGTGCAAAAACATATTGAAAAAAAGTGCTGAAAAGTTTGTGTAAATCTAAATCGTGTTCAAATCTTTGGACAGAGTAAATCTCTGTCAGACACCCATTCAAGTGGAATCCTCCACCATACATATATTGTGCTTACCAGAAAACCAATATATTCAAGCCTCAATATATTATCCCAGTCTGGGGACAGGAGATACTTCTTTGGTTAAATCCTCCAATGGAGACACTGTGAAGCCAAACGCCACTCAAAAGTTCCCAGGTGGGCAGTAGAACTGTACCAGATGGATATATCCTCTCCCCAGGATACACTTTCCAGAGACGTTACAGCACATGTAATAATAGGCCTCAATTAGCATAAAACCTTTATAAAACAAGTTTTCTTTAAAGTAGTGCCCTTATATGATACAAAATAAAAACAAGCTCAAAATGTAAGTTAGCTGGCAGAAAGACAAGCACAATGGCTTGGGGTCGGCTGCAACCGACGCGTTTCGTCCTCTAAGACGTCGTCAAGGGGCTACCGATCCCCCAAAACTGCTGTGCTTATATACCCTATCAATATACATCAAGACCCCATTGTTCCTACAATTTCCGCCTTCCGCACAAATGGTGCTGTGCCTCACTTCCAGAGGACTATGTGCAGGTCAAGCCTCATCCTGAATGGGGACGTAAAACAGAGGGACATGGGCACAGATGAGCACACCACGCCTCCATATAGAATTATGAAGCAACCAAGCCTCACTCTCCGATCTGTTACGAGGGGAATAAATGTGAATACATAGAATAGAACGTCACATGCGCGTCACTCCAGCCTGGCTATTGGCGGGTTCGCTGCGGGACAAAATACAATGCGCTTTAGACTCCCACCCAGATGATATGTTTACAGTGCTTAGAAGGAAAAGACTGCAACCATATATCGAGGAGAAGATCCTCTCAGTTCAATAAACTGCAAAACATGCCACAGTCCTAGCATTAAAATTATATCATATGTAGTTAAATATTATTAAATAACAGGCACATCCAAAATAACACAGTGGGCTTCAAGACACACATAATAGCTAGCAACCCCGTATTTTACATAAAACCACATATAATAGCTGTGTAGCAACGATCTTATTGTCATTGATGTACTAATGATCAAGAAAAATCCTGAAATTATACATAATTATATATATACATTGATTAGTTATGGTATCACACCACGCATCAATTTTATGTATAGTTGTAAGTTCACATATATTTATATGCACTTGCACTTTTTTCTTATGAGGACAGTTTGAATACCATCCTTGTGATACAACTTATATTTAGCTAAGTGGGATTATAATTTATTCGCCCCCAACTTAACATCTAATAATACTTTCCAGGTAGAGCGCTACACATTTGTCATTTATTCTATTCACAATTAGTTTGGTTGTTGTGTAGCAGCCACCATACTCCTACACTTAGCGCGGTGTAATATGTCATTATTATAGATTGATGGAGACTTCACCTCCCTCTTATTCTAGGACACAGGCTTGAGGGGTGTGACACAGCCTGTGACTGGCAGAAATCCACCCACGCCATGTTATTGGCAAATATCAATAACACTTTGATTTCTAATATATATATTTGTATGACAATTTAAAACAGTTTATTGATATTAATTATTTATTTTTACTCTGTATTCCAAAGGCTGTTTTTTTTTTTTCTGAACATGTGACCAGCAGCAGAGGACTAGAAACTCCTCCTGCTTAGGTTTCCCGGCAGACAGGCTGGGAAAGATCTGGGTCAAATAAAATAATTAAAATAATTACAGTGCCATCATCGACATACAGAAATAGAAGGGTCAATGTAAATTAAACAGTGTGTGTATCACAAAGGACCAAGGTCATGTAACATGTAATGCCTTAAAATCCCCCTATTGCAATGCTCAACGCAATAAGAAATATGCATTCACCAGCCACTTTATTAGGTACACCTTGCTAGCAACAGGTTGGACCCCTTTTTGCCTTCAGAACTGCCTTAATTCTTGGTGGCATAGATTCCTCAAAGATTTTGGTCCATAGTGACATGATAGCATCACCCAGTTGCTGCAGATTTGTCGACTGCACATCCATGATAAGAATCTCCCGTTCTTCCACATCCCAAAGGTGCTCAATTGGATTGAGATCTGGTGACTGTGGAAGCCATTGGAGTAGAGTGACCTCATTGTCATGTTCAAGCAACCAGTGGTGAGATGATTGGAGCTTTGTGACATGGTGCATTAACCTACTGGAAGGAGCCATCAGAAGATGGGGACACTGTAGTCATAAAGAGATGAACATGGTCAGCAACACTACTCAGGTAGGCCGTGACATTTAACGATGCTCAATTGGTACCAAGGGGCCCAAAGTGTGCCAAGAAAATATCCCTCACACCTTTACACCCTTAGGTCTTTTTGAGTATGATGCTACAAGCTTGGAACACTTATTTTTGGGCAGTTTCTCACATTCTTCTTTGTAGGACCTCTCAAGCTCCATAAGTTTGGATGGGGAGTGTCGGTGCACAGCCATTTTCAGATCTCTCCAGAGATGTTCAATCGAGTTCAATTCTGGGCTCTGGCTGGGCCACTCAAGAACATTCACAGGGTTGTCCCGTAACCACTCCTTTGTTATCTTGGCTATGTGATTAGGGTCGTTGTCCTGTTGGAAGATGAACCTTCGCCCCAATCTGAGGTCCAGAGCGCTCTAGAGCAGGTGTTCATCAAGGATGTCTCTGTACATTGCTGCATTCATCTTTCCCTCAAACCTAACTAGTCTCCCAGCTCCTGCTGCTTAAA
Source organism: Glandirana rugosa (assembly GCA_018402905.1). Taxonomy (NCBI): domain Eukaryota; kingdom Metazoa; phylum Chordata; class Amphibia; order Anura; family Ranidae; genus Glandirana; species Glandirana rugosa. Next base: position 670,576 of record BLSH010281555.1, on the reverse strand, counting down.
AACATCCCCACAGCATGACGCTACCACCACCATGCTTCACTGTAGGGATGGTATTGGCCACGTGATGACCGGGACCTGGTTTCCTCCAGACATGCCGCTTGCCATTCAGGCCAAGTAGTTCAATCTTTGTTTGGTCAGACCAGAGGATTTTGTTTCTCTTCAGGTGCTTTTTGGCAAACTCCAGACGGGCTGTCATGTGCCTTTTACTGAGAAGTGGCTTCTGTCTGGCCACTCTACCATACAGGCCTGATTGGTAGAGTGGTGCAGAGATGGTTGTTCTTCTGGAAGGTTCTCTTCTCTGCAAAGAGAAAGCTGTAGCTCTGTCAGAGTGACCATGGGGTTCTTGGTCACCTCCCTGACTAAGGCCCTTCTCCCCCGATCTCTCAGTTTGGTTCTGGTGTCTTGCTGGTTCCAAACTTCTTCCAGTTATGGATGATGGAAGCCACTGTGCTCATTGGGACCTTCAATGCTGCAGAAATGTTTCTGTACCCTTCCCCAGATCTGTGCCTCAATATAATCCTGTCTCGGAGGTCTACAGACAATTCCTTGGACTGCATGACTTGGTTTGTGCTCTGAAATGCCCTGTTAACTGTGGCACTTTATATAGACAGGGGTGTGCCTTTCCATGTCATGCCCAATCAACTGAATTCACCACAAGTGGACTCCTATCGAATTGCAGAAACATCTCAAGGATGATCAGTGGAAACAGGATGCACCTGAGCTCAATTTTGAGTGTCATGGCAAAGGCTGTGATAATTATGTACATGGGATTTTTCCATTTTCTATTTTTAATAAATGTGCAAAGATTTCAAACAAACATCTTTCACGTTGTCATTATGGGGTATTGTTTGTAGAATTTGGAGGGAAATAATGAATTTAATCCATTTTGGAATAAGGCTGTAACATAACAATATGTGGAAAAAGTGAAGCGATGTGAGTACTTTTCGGATGCACTGTATATATACTGTATTTTACTGCTTAGACGTCTGATCTCATACTATGAAATGTCTTTCTAAGTGAATGTTTTCAACTGGGTTCACTTTTATAGGTAATAACTCGGCATTTATGTATTATTCATCTCAGTGTGCTAAAGAATGATAAGTCAAAGAAAAAAAAGATGTATTACACTAGATCAATAAAATTATGTTTTACAACATTGGAACCTAAATGAAGCAATTTCTGTGTATGTAATATATAGGATAGCAAGTGAGGGAAGGGGGGATCTGTCCAATGGAGACACGGGTCACATTTAAAACCTACATTTAATCTGCTCTGCATTCTCTAAATTCTAAATGATTGGGTTGCAAGCTACGGTGGTACCATGATCAACATAAAAGACAAAATTAATGTCCAGAACCGGACCAAAAGTCCCCTATGTGATATGATTTTGTTGGGATGGGTTCTTTAAAGCGGACCTCCCGGCTGACCCCTACCCATTTTTTTTTTCTGGTCCTGCTTAACTGATGGTGGTATCTGCACGTCAAATACTCACCCATCCAGTGGATCCAGTGTTGTCCCACTGAGATCCTCTCATGCCCAGCCACAGCTCTGTCCCATGCCACCCTGTTCTCCTTTACATCATGAAGAGGCCCACCGACTCTTCTGGGTTCAGTGGGCGGTCCTTTCTTTTATGCCCCCTTCTTGTTTCCTTGAATGAAAGGCTATGCCTCCTGGGATATGTGACATGCATATCCCGGGCGGCACTGTGGTCAGTGTGTGCGTCCATCACCTGAAACCGAACTGATAATATTCCCGAGCCTCCCTGCATTGCTTTTTCATCAAGGTCAATGATGCAACCATCAATCCCCTCCTCTCATGCCAGGGTGCTAGGTGTAACCCTAGACTCTGATCTGTCCTTTCATCCCCAAATCCAATCGTTGTCAAAAGCTTATAGACTTCCCCTCCGTAACATCTCTAAAATTCACCCCTTTTTAACTATTGAAACCGCCAAGCTCCTCATTCACTCCCTTGTTATCTCTCGCCTTGACTATTGCAACTCCCTTCTCATTGGCCTCTCCATAGACTATCCCCTCTTCAGTCTATCATGAATGCTGAAGCCAGACTTTATCAACCATTCAGTTTCTGCCACCCCTTTCCACCAATCCCTACATTGGCTTCTGATTGCCCAGCGAATTAAATTCAAAATACTTACCACAACATATAAAGCCATTCATAACTCTGCCCCGAGCTACATCACCAATCTTGTCTCCGAATATCACCCAAACCGTCCTCTCCGCTCCTCTCAAGACCTCCTACTCTATAGCTCCCTCGTCTCCTTCTCCCATGCTCATCTCCAGGATTTCTCCAGAGCGTCTCCCATCCTCTGGAACTCTCTACCTCAACCTGTCCCGCTATCTCCTACTCTGGCTGCCTTTAGATAATCCCTGAAAACTCATCTCCTCAGGGAAGTAATTCCAAATAATATTTTACCACTTCCATCAGCTCATCCCCCATAGTTATAACCTTTTGTAACACTTGCCCCACCCCATTCGATTGTAAGCTCTTTTGAGCTGGGCCCTCTTCTTAACCCTCTTGTATTTTATGGTATTACAACTGAACTGTCTCCCTTTTTACATTGTAAAGTGTTGAGTAAACTACTGGCGCTATATAAATCCTGTATAATAATAATAATAATAAGGCGAATGCCGTGCATGAGGAGGCGGGGCTGAACATTTTTAATAATAATAAATTATAATAAGAAATAAAAAAAACAGAGCAATACTTTTGCAGGATGGGAGGAGGGGTGGAATGGGAGGAACATGTGGAAGAGGGTTAATAGGTCTTTAACAGGTTTTACCTACCCTCCATGGAATCTAATGGAGCACAGATCTCATCAGCTTCTTCCCTGGTCACAGAGCCTGGGAAAAGTGAGAGCCATAGCTGGTCTTCCATCCTCCCATCAACCTACCATGCAGTGGTGGCTGGTGCTCCAAATTGGGGGGGTGGCACACACTAACAGCACCCCCCCCCCGATGGACAGTGGGCATCCCCAGCACCTCCTAAGACTGCCTGGCCAATAGGGGCTTCCTGATTGGCCAGGAGGAGAATGAGGGAGACAATAGTAAATATTTATTCGCTATTGCCACACAAGTGGGTGTGCTTGGGGCGCAGTGCTGAGCCCCGAGTCCACCATTTTTTGAAGCCTATTAGAGACTCCGGCGCTAATCACATGCTTCAGAAAATAAACCCCATTGGAATCCATGCGTCCAGCGCCCTGCATGTAGATTAGGAGTTGGATGGGAGGGCGCGCCCCTGCGCCCTGAATTACGGGCCACCACTGCTACCATGCCAGTCCTGGATCTGCAGGTGGGACAGTGGAGTCCAGAAAACATGGCGTGGGCTAATGTGTACTACCTTTTGTATCAATTGACCCTCCCTCTTAGATTGTAAGCTCTAACGAGCAGGGCCCTCTGATTCCTCTTGTACCAAATTGTGATGTAATTGTACTTTCTGCCTTCATTTTTGTAAAGTGCTGCGCAAACTGCTGGCACTATATAAATCCTGTATAATAATAATAATAATAATATGGGAGGTGGAAGCAATCTGGCAACTCTACAGCAACCGGATTGCTTCCACCTGACAGATGACAACATTGTATTCAAGTATGGGTAAGTTTAGACATGTGAATGGGGGATGATAAAAATGCGCGGCTGAGACACATTTTTAGTGCCCCATTAAAGCTGCAAATGGCAGCAAACGAGTGTTTACATGTCGCGAGGGCACGAAGGGAAGGCAGGTAAGGCAAAAACTATCCAAGGTTTTATTATCGGTGGGCAGCAAGCCTGCCAAATGCGATGTATTCAAGCAAACAGTAAAGCATTGCAGACAGCCACACTGTTTGGCGACAAAAAAAAAAAAAATTACATCAGGCAGTGAGGAGGCATCGCATTGCTTCCTTACTGCCTGTCAATTGCCTCTAAAAAGTGATCCGAACACGGATCTCTCTTCAGAGGAACGGTGTATGTAGAGGCATGTCTCTGCAAGAAATCATTAAAGTGTTACTAAACCCAGGAGCCTGCAGTCACTTTATCTGGTCTCCCACAGTACACAGAACATGGAAATGTAATTATTCTAGTAAATATAAACTGTTAAATACTTTTTCTCATCAGCAGTATATAGCAGTCTTGTGACTTCTATCAGTGTCTGGTTAAAGGTTGTAGGAGGAGTTTTCCTTCTCCCCTGTTTATCCTATGAGGCTGCAGCACCCCTGACCCTCTCTCTGGACAGTGCTGATTGGCCCTGTGCTGGTCACATGCACTTTCCCAAGAAAAAACCTCTTTAGCAATACACACCAAACTGAGCATGTGCATAGTGACTCCAAATGCTTTGTACTGTCAGCAAGTGGATTGGGGACTGTGGACGAAGGGGAGGATTAGAGAAGACAGGATCAAAAGCATTTTTACACAGTGCAGAGGATTAACCCCTTTAGGTTCTGCAGTGAGTATAACAAGCATGCCTTACTGCATATACAGACTGATTTTACTGTTGTGGGTTCAGTAACACTTTAAGACCTGGTTCATACTAGTGATATTCCAGATGTGACTTCACATGACAATGGAAATCCCATTGTTTTCAAAAGTGCCCATGCACATCAATACAGCACCATGCGGCACCCTTTTTTGGGAAAGGGTCCCGTACCAGTTTGGTGTGATTTTGGCCCCATAGAAAATGCAAACCAAATCCAAAATGAAACCAAGTCGCCTCACATAATCACACTGAAAATTGGATCAAATCGCAGCCTCAGTAGTGTGAACCCAGCCTAAATGTATCAGAATTTGACCTGGTATCGGGCTCTTGCAGTCCCTTTACAGCAGAGCTCAGACTGGGGGAGGGAAAAGCAGCATAAGGAGTTAATCAGTTGTGCTGCAATGCTCATGTGTTAACAAGAAGCGTGCTGACAGGAGGCGAGAGCAGAGTGACTGAGAGTTGAGCTTATCAGTCTGCTGCTTCTTCTTTCACTGTGCAATCACAGACTGGGGAAAGGGACAAGACCTGTAAGTGTTACATAAAGTGTTATTAAACCCACAACAGTAAAATCAGTCTGCATTTGCAGTAAAGCTTGCTTGTTATACTCACCGTGGAACCTAAGAAGTTAATCTTCCACATTGTGTAAAAAGGCAGTTTGATCCTGCCCTCTCTGATCCTCCCCTTCTTCCACAGTCCCCAATCCATCTGCTGATATAGCAGAGCCTTGGGGACACTCTTCACATGCTCAGTTTCAGTTTAGTGTTCATTGCTAGTTTTGTTATTTTCTTTGGGAGGATGCATATGATCAGCACAGGGCCAATCAGCACTGTCCAGACAGAGGGTCAGGGGTCCTGCAGCCTCATAGGGCAGTCAGAGTAGAATGAAACTTTCAATTTACTAAAATAATTGTATTTCCATGTTCTGTGTACTGTGGGAGACCAGATATAGTGAATGCAGGGTCCTGGGTTTAGTAACACTTCAGCAGAGAAAAAAAAATCAGGGCTGTGCTCTGTGACATGGCTGTGTAATTCTCAGAACCGGATGGAGAAAAATGCAAATCTTTTGGTAGATAAAAACTCTTCCAACCCATCCTTTTCCACTGACCGATGCATTTACCTTGATTTGCCCTTTAATTTCTGCTTCGCTGATATGAAAATTAGTGTGTGACTTTTCCCTTACATGAAATGCCATGCATTATTATGGTAATTAGATTTCCCGCTAGGATCGGTCAAATTAAAGACTACGACACGTATGTCGTTACTGAAACCTTCACCGCTTTCCTTTTACATTGCTTCCCTTTGTAATGCTAATACTTTGCATATATAGAACGTTAAAGCTGAACTCCAGGCAAATATAAAATACAAAGATCACTGCACCTCGATAATTATTACTACATCATTAAATGCTATTTTGAATGCAAGCAGTGTAAAAACCTGAATATGGCCTGGTATCCGTCTCTAACAGTTATTGTATAGCAGGGCTGGAGTGCGAGAGAAAGAAACAGCACAAAGAGCCAGTCAGTTCATGTGCTGACCAAAAGCATGCTGATAGGAGGAGAGAGCTAAGTGACAGAGAGATGAGCTGCAGCTGTGCTGCTTCTTCTTTCACTGTCCAGTCACAGGCTGGGGGCGGCTCCAGGACCTATGATGCTGTGGCCACCTGACCGAGGACATCTAGTGGCAGAAAAAAGTACTGCAGGTGAACTCTCTGGGTTGAGGCTGAACACTGCCCCAGCAGGTGGTTTTTGTTGTTTTATCTTTTAACTGTCTATCCGTTTTTTTTTTACATTATTCTTGGCAGGAGCTCTGCTTTAACTGTTCTGTTACCTTCACATAATATTATAATATATGTATTATATACAGTATTAAATTATAAAATATTCTGGGCTTATTTAGTAAGTGAAGGGATATGCAAATAGCAGGAATTCATGAAAACCAGTCAACAAAATATTATATTATCCAGACTGCTCTAAACGGACACAAGGTGAATTCTGCTGCATTTTTATTTTTAACCTCCTTATTGTTCCTGACACCAATTTATTTAATTATCCCATTTGTAACAAAGGCAGGCAATTCAAGCTTAGCGTATGACAAAATAATTTGTAACCTGATTGCCCGCAGTGAAAACCGTATTTTATTATGATTTGTGGCTCCATACTAGACCTGGGCAAATTGTGGCCCCAGGGCCACATCCGGCCCTCCATATCCGGCCCTTGATGCCACCACTGTCAGCATGCCTTTCTGAGAGATGTCCTTATGGAGAGCTGCAAGATCTGGAAGGAGACAGACTGAGGAGCTGATGGGTACAGCGAGGAGGCTCGGTTCTGGTGGGAAGGCGTTTTGTACAGCACAATCTGATGCACTATAATGCATTACAACGCATAGAATTACGTAGAAGTTTAAAGTGGTATTACATTTTCCCAAAAGGAGAGCCGGCAACTCTGTAGTCCTTATTCCGAAAGATCATTGGCTACAGTGGAGTATCAGCTGATGCATTTTGGAGATAAGCTTAGTCATGGCTATGACTAAGGCTCTCGCCGAAACGCGTCAGTAGCTTATTTTATGATGTTCCTGTGTAGTTAATAAACTTTTGGAATAAGGACTACAGAGTTGCCGGCTCTCCTTTTCTGCTTATTGCATTTAGTGTGAGAAGACACACCGAGCCCTGGCACCTGTGCCGTGGGCTGCACATCGAGATTGGACTGCTTCCTGTTGTAAGTGTTATACCCTCTTTACTCATATTAAATGTTATATTTTTAAAATAAATTAAAGCAGTGTACCTGACACTCACCTTATCTGCTACTTCTTCCTTAAAAATGTTGACTTGATTTTTATTTGAGCCGGTCCAAAGATCAAAGCTCTTGATTTCCTATTTTTGGGAGGCTCCATTGCCTTGCAGGGTCCTATGGAGCCACCCGTTTGTGTGCATTACCTTAACCTTGTGCTGACATGCAAGACAGTCATGGAGGAGCAGGCTGGGTGAAATAGGCGTGCGCACAGGGTGTGCCTGGGCACACTCTAATCATCCCGCATGCTGCAGATTCCCCCTGCTGCCCAGGTGCCCCCACAACAGTTTTCCTCCTCTCCTCCCCCGCTGGCTGCTGCTGCAGGCACACAGGGGGATATTTCAGGATAGACAGTGTGGGAAGGGGCTGATAATTATGTAATATGGTGGCCCCTTATTTTTTTTGAATGAACACAGTGAGTGATCGGTACAGCTTCACTGACACCGCCCACTGCTCTACTGACACTGTCCATGTTTTAATAATTTTTAAAATGTTTGTTTCCATTTATGTATAAGAGTGTGTGTGTATGTATATATATACAGTATCTCACAAAAGTGAGTACACCCCTCACATTTTTGTAAATATTTTATTATATCTTTTCATGTGACAACACTGAAGAAATGACACTTTGCTACAATGTAAAGTAGTGAGTGTAGAGCTTGTATAACAGTGTAAATTTGCTGTCCCCTCAAAATAACTCAACACAGCCAATAATGTGTAAACCGTTGGCAACAAAAGTGAGTACACCCCTAAGTAAAAATGTCCAAATTAGGCCCAATTAGCCACTTTCCCTCCCCAGTGTCATGTGACTCGTTAGTGTTACAAGATCTCAGGTGTGAATGGGGAGCAGGTGTGTTAAATTTGGTGTTATCGCTCTCACTCTCTCATACTGGTCACTGGAAGTTCAACATGGCACCTCAAGAACTCTCTGAGGATCTGAAAAAAAGAATTGTGGCTCTACATAAAGATGGCCTAGGCTATAAGAAGATTGCCAAGACCCTGAAACTGAGCTGCAGCATGGTGGCCAGGATCATACAGCGGTTTAACAGGACAGGTTCCACTCAGAACAGCGCCTCGCCATGGTCAACCAAAAAAGTTGAGTGCATGTGCTCAGCGTCATATCCAGAGGTTGTCTTTGGGAAATAGATGTATGAGTGCTGCCAGCATTGCTGCAGAGGTTGAAGGGGTGGGGGATCAGCCTGTCAGTGCTCAGACCATACCCCGCACACTGCATCAAATTGGTCTGCATGGCTGTTGTCCCAGAGGGAAGCCTCTTCTAAAGATGATGCACAAGAAAGCCCGCTGTTTGATGTAATGTAAGTAAAGACAGCATAAGCCATTACTGTACAGAAGCCCTATCCATTGAATAATACTCAGCAGGAAAGGGAAGCACCACACAGGAAGTAAGTACAACAGAAATGCACCATACAGTTGCATTTAAACGAAAACATAACATCCATAACATCTCCCCCTTTTAGTCTTAATAAATGAACATTAAATGAAAGAGACACAGCAATAACACATTCTATAGGTTAAGTCTCATAGGTGGTTATGCACATCTACCACTTTGGGTGAAGGCTGGCCCTTGTGCAAGGATTAATTTAGCCCTCTCTGAAGTTACTGGGCTCTTCTCATCACATAGTGGCATGCTCTGTGCTTGACAGCTGTCAAGTATACTTGCTTGCCCAGAACTGTCATTGCTGTTGGTATGAGGCATCGCCTCTGTACATTCCTCACTGTCAATGGGTATGTCCTTGTGATACTGGGCGAGTCTGATCTATCAACAGGATACTGAGATTCAGGCTGCTCTGCCACTCTCAAGTCCACTTGATTGCGGCGATAGAGAGTTCCTTCAACTTCCACAAGATAGGAGCGTTGTGCAACCTTTTGCAGACAAGTACCCATTCTCCAATAGCCTGTTCAATCCCCAGGTAATGGTTTCATACGGATTCATTCCCCAATATTCGATTCCGGCAAATCTCTGGCCGATGTGTCATATCGTGCCTTTGACACTTGTCTCTTAATCCTTAACTTTCTGTAAGACATTGTATGACCAAGGGTTCAAGCAGTCTATTTTCTACTGGTAAGGAGGTCTTTAATCTCCTTGACATCAGTCTTTTGTGCCAGACTACTATCCATGCCTTCGGTCGGAGTGTTTCTCCAATGTAAAATGGCTTCCAGGGGTCTTTACCATCACTTTGTGCTTTGTTGCATAAATCTTTAACAATCTTTACAGCTGATTCAGCTTTGCCTTTAGCCTGTGGGTGACGTGGTGAGGAAGTAACATGCTCAAACTCCCATTCAGTGGCAAATTTTCTGAATTGTAGGCTTGCAAACTGAGGGCCAATATTAGAGACCACTGTATCTGGTTGGCCATGATGTGCAAATTTAACCTTGCACCTCTTAATTGTAGCTTCAGTGGGTAAGTTGGGAAGAAGGTCTATTTCCCAGTATTTCAACACTGGGGCAGAGGTGGCCAAGCGGTTTATATCCTCTACTGCCCCGTCATGCTTGGAAAGCCAGTGCCAAACTGCATCTTTGTCCAGAATTCCCCTTCTCACACATCTCAGATAAGCGTGGCAGGAATTTCGCTAGGTATGTAACAAAGCCAATAAATCTCTGTACCGCTTTGGCATCAGCAGGCTGTGGCATGTCCACAATGCCTTTAATCTTATCCAGGTCAGCTTTTAAGCCTTGTGAAGACAGGATATGTCCTTGGAAACTGACTTCTTCCACCTTGAACTGCAAATCCTTTACACTAAGCCTCAGCATCACTTGCCTACAATGATCCAGTAGCACTATTAACTTTTCATCATAATCAAGCTCAGCCCCCTCATCTGTAGTAACACAGCCAACTATAACAATGTCATCAGCTATTGGCTCAATTCCGTAAAGCCCACCTAATAAATAGTTCATGCTGCTTTTGCTGGTATACCTCAGGTGCTACAGAGACTCCAAATGGTAGTTTGAGCCATCTCTTTCTGCCCCAAGGAGTCCAGAATGTGGTCATGTATCCATTCTTTTCATCCAGTTTGCACTGTAAAAAGGCATTTCTAGCATCAACAAGTGTGAAGACACGTGCTTTAGGTAGTTTGTGCAAAATATCATCGAGGGTTGGCATTAAGTAGTGTGACCGTTTCAGGGCCATATTGAGAAACTTGGGATCAATGCATATTCTGATCTTCTCATGCTTCCTGAAAACAACCATGTTGCTGATCCAATCTGTAGGCTCCGATACTGAAGTTAGATGTCCTTCTGCTTCATATTTATCTAGTTGTGCTTTAACCTGTGGCTTAAAGTGGTTGTCAACTTGTGACAACCACTTTAACCTAGAGGTAAGCCTATACTAAGGCTTACCTGTAGGTGCCCTGCATATCTCCTAAACCTATATGCAGTGTCTGTGGTGTGCCGACGTCATGTCGGCACACGCGCATTGAATTAATGGCCTCCGTGCAGTTACTCCACTGCGATCGTGCAGCAACTGGCGGCTCCCACGCGCATGCGCGGTAGTTACGTCACGCGACTCCGGCCAATCACAGCGCCCCAGGAAGAGGGGCTGAAAATGAATGCCACCAGCACAGGGGACAGCGCAGGCTTTGTTTGCAGGTAAGTGGAACATGCACATTATGCTTCTATATTACAGGGGTATATTGAGGAAGTATACCCCATCTGGGTTTACTTCCTCTTTAATGGCGATTGTACAGGTTGAATGGTAGGATCAAGTTCAAAACGAACTTCTCCTGGAACAGAGACTATCGGGCTCTCAAACACATCACTGTAGGCGCAAAGAATTTGCTGTTTTGTCAGTGGCCTAGTCAGAAATTTTGCAGTCTGATTATCAACATTATGTAGCTCAGCAGGAATGGTGAACTGCATCAGTCCAAGGTGCTCACATGCTGAACCCGATAATAGCAGTTTCTGATCTGCTTCAACAATTTTAAAATTCAGTTTGTGTATACAATCACATATGCTGCATTCTGTTTGGAATAGCCCCAATGATTCCATTAGTTCCCCTGAATACAACTTTAGTTTGGTGCTACTAGGCTGAAGGGGTGCTCTGGGTGCCAGTTTCATTTTGTCCTTCATGTCATGACATCACACGTTGCACCCGAGTCTAGCTGGCAGGGTTGGATTATATTGTTTAATCTGAAGTTTACAAACCATGTTTTGCCCTTTGTGTTTACAGCACCAATGCATTCTGAGGAGTAAACCATATCAGTGCTAAGCAGGTGTGCATCCTCCGGATCTGACATTTGCTCAGTTGTGTGCAGCTTCCTTGCTTCTATTTTACTGGAGAGACACACTCTTGCAAAATGATTTGGTTTACCACATGCAGTACAGATTTTCCCATATGCAGGACACTTCTCTTTCTCTTGTGCACGCACATTGCCGCAATACTTGCATGATGCAGGCTTATTCCCAGGTGAGTTGTGTAGGTGACCCTTGTGCTGAAACTTATGCTGGTGGTTTTTGAAGCTTTGCTGTTGTTTAGAGTCTGCTCTGATATTGTCAATCATTTTATCCTGCTCCATAGCTTTTATATGTTTGTCAGTAAGTTCTGCAGTACGACATATCTCGATTGCTGTTTGCAGGTCTAAATCATGTTTCCTCAATAGGTGGCGGTGTGTGCTTTCACTGGTGATACACAAAACTATTTTATCACAAATAAGCAGGGGCTTAACTACAGGGGTTGCAATTGCAACCATGCCCCATGCTCCAGGGGGCCCGTGTGCGTCCCTTGTACACCTGAATAGGAGGGATGGCAGGGACAGCATTTAGAGGTGCCAATCTCCTCCATTTTCCTCCTAATGGAGGAGATTGGTTCCTCTATATGCTGCTCCCTCCGCCCCTCCTATCCAGTTTATTTGTCTTCTGCTGTTCCCAGGGTCCCTGTGTGCTTCCCTGGTCCCCCCCACAGAGCTGCTGTCTTCCCCCCTCCTGTCTCCTACCAGCTGCTGTAGAAGATGTGTCATGATGGAGAGATGGGCACAGGTCGGTAAATATGTAATTTACCGTCTCCTTCCTTTTCCAAATGGACAGAGCCAGGGATTGGTACCAATTGGTTCATTCATAACTGAAGCATAGTAAATGGTTTTACTATACTTCTGTTTCTGAATGATTGGGAGGCTCGGGACACAGCTATTCCTGTCCATTCATTTTGTGCAATTGAGCCTGCACAGATACAGATTGAGGGCTGACTTTGTTTAGACCCCTGATATCTCATCAAAGCCCCCAACAGAGCTCCTAAAAAAAAAAAATTAAAAAATTGTAAAAATAAAATTGTAAAAGAAATAAAATGAAACTGTAAGAAAAAAATATAAAATTAAAATAGGGATTAAAAACTACTGATACCAGTGAGGGAACTATCAGGATTGCAAAGGTTGCAATTGTGACCGGGCCCTGGCATTTCACCGCTATGGGGAGGCCTGAAGATGGCAGAAACGGGGACCGCTGCAGAAATTGTGAAAGGGTCCCGCTGTGGTACCGTAATAAAGGGCCCCAGGATCAGTGGGAAGAGGGAAGGGCCATGTCCAGGGGTCCCCTTCATAATGTCTTGCACCGGGGCCCTGAAGGTTCTAGCTATGCCTCTGCAAATAAGTTCTCAGAGAGCCATACTCAGAGCTTGCAGCTTTTTGTCTTAGACGTGTGACAAACCTGTCCATTGATTCACAGTCTTCTTGCTTACAGCAGCCAAATATATATCTTTCATATATGACATTTTTAGAGGGCCTGAAGAAAGCTCCTAATGCATCCAGAATTGTTTTGGTGTCGCTCTTTTGTTCCTCTGTGAGGTTCAGATTATGGTCGTAAACATGGAGACATTCACTGCCCATCACCCTCCTCAGTGTGGCTGCTTGCTTCTCATTTAACCCTGTGCTTAGGGTGTAGTTCTCAAACTCAGCCCTGAAATTGGCGCAGTTACTACTGACATCTCCACTCACCCTCATTGCCTCAGGTAGTGGAATGCTGTTAGCTGCCATGATGCTGTTTTCCTTGCTTCAAATGTTCAGCTTCCAGGACAGGACTGCAATTGCTAGGTGGCCCAATCAGTTCTAAGAACTCTCACATCAAGGCGAGCAGGCTCTCAGCATCAAATGTGTAGAAACGGTAAAGATTCAGAAACTTCTGATACTATGTTTGATGTGATGTAAGGAAAGACAGCAAGCCATTACTGTACAGAAGCCATGTTCTTTGAACAATACTCAGCAGGAACAGGAAACACCACACAGGAAGTAAGTACAATAGAGATGAACCATAGAGTTGCATTTAAAGAAACATAACATCCATAACACCCGCAGGCAGTTTTCTGAAGACAAACTAAGGACATGGATTACTGGAACCATGTCCTGTGGTCTGATGAGACCAAGATAAACTTATTTGGTTCAGATGGTGTCAAGCGTGTGTGGTGGCAACCAGGTGAGGAGTACAAAGACAAGTGTGTCTTGGCTACAGTCATGGTGGCGGATAGGGTTGCCACATCATCCCTTAAATCCAGGACACATATGAATTACACAGGTTCTGAGGATAATTTAATGCAGATAAGGCACCAAGTGAGTTAAATTACCACCTTAATCAGCCACAGAACCTGTGTAATTAATGTGTCCTGGATTAAAGGGATGATGTGGCAACCCTAGTGGTGGGAGTGTCATGGTCTGGGGCTGCATGAGTGCTGCCAACACTGGGGAGCTACAGTTCATTGAGGGAACCATGATTGTCAACATGTACTGTGACATACTGAAGCAGAGCATGATCCCCTCGCTTTGGAGAGTGGGCCACAGGGCAGTATTCCAACATGATAACGATCCCAAACACACCTCCGAGATGACCACTGCCTTGCTAAAGAAGCTGAGGGTAAAGGTGATGTCTCCAGACCTAAACCCTATTAAGCATCTGTGGCAGTGTTGCCAACCGTCCGTATATTTACGGACAGCCAGTAAAAACAGGGCATTTTTTATCCTGCCCGTAATGCCAGTAAAAGACATACTCTGCCAGTAAAAATGGCCGCGACAGGCTCGGGGGAGAACTGCGCATGCGCAGTTCCGGAATACCAAGAGACAACCCGATCCTGAGCCCGCGCCTGCTGATGACATCAAGACACAAGCTGAATGCCAGGAGCTGAGCGTGCTGAAGGAGGAGCCGGAGTGTACAGTGCAGTGGAGCCGACTCTCAGTGTCACCAGCAGCACCGTCAGTCCGCCACCAAAATATGAACAGCGAGGACCTGGCCTCTATATTTTACAGTTAAGTGTGCATTATTCCTTACAATTTACCAACACGAGAGCCTAGCTTTGGCTTGTGTGTTCAGCACTCCCCTGCATGCTGTCTGTCATCTCCTACGAGCACCATAGTCTGCATTCACTGTGACATGGCTCGAGGTGAGCTGACACTTCACTGACCACTTGTGTGCATCAGAAAGTGGTGAGTGGGGGCTCATTGTGCCCAAAGCCCCCCTTTGACATCTAAATGTGTCAGGTGTATTTGCATTGGTTTGCCTCCAGTGTTTATACATATCAGTGTCCAGACAAGAATGGCAGTGATGAGTTTGTACAAAAGCATTGTATACAACCTCTGTCTTGCTATCTCCTGTATCATGTCTACCTCCTGTATCCTGTCCGCATCCTCTGCCCACCTCCTGTATCTTGTCCGCATCCTCTGCCCACCTCCTGTATCCTGTCCGCATCCTCTGCCCACCTCCTGTATCCTGTCCGCATCCTCTGCCCACCTCCTGTATCCTGTCCACCTCCTCTGGCCACCACCTGTATCCTGTCTGCATCCTCTGGCCACCACCCTTACCCTCTCTACATCCTTTGACCACCACATGTACCCTGTCCGGCTCCTCTGGCCACCACCTGTACTCTGTCCACCTCCTCTGGCCACCACCTGTACCCTGTCCGCCTCCTCTGGCCACCACCAGTGTTGCCAACCGCCAGTAAATTTACTGACAGTTTGTAGAAATCAGTGATTTTTACAACTGTCTATAAATATAAGGGTCTCATAATTTGTCATGCTGTGCTGACTTTTTAAGTGTAAACTGGGCAAACTACTTGATATGGGTATTGTCAGTGTTTCCATGTTGTGTTTAAATATCAGTTGTCTTAGTTTTTAATAGGAGTTCAGTTATTTTTCAGGTTGCCAGTAAAAAATGTGCTCCGCCAGTAAATTTTCCATGTTTTGCCAGTAAAAAACGCTGCGGGAGGTTGGCAACACTGATCTGTGGGGCATCCTCAAATGGAAGGTGGAGGAGTGCAAGGTCTCTAACATCCACCAGCTCCGTGATGTCGTCATGGAGGAGTGAAAGAGGACACCAGTAGCAACCTGTGAAGCTCTGGTGAACTCCATGCCCAAGAGGGTTAGGGCAGTGCTGGAAAATAATGGTGGCCACACAAAATATTGACACTTTGGGCCCAATTTGGACATTTTCACTTAGGGGTGTACTCACTTTTGTTGTCAGCAGTTTAGACATTAAGTTATTTTGAAGAGACAGCAAATTTACACTGTTATACAAGCTGTACACTCACAACTTTACATTGTAGCAAAGTGTAATTTCTTTAGTGTTGTCACATGAAAAGATATAATAAAATAGTTACAAAAATGTGAGGGGTGTACTCACTTTTGTGAGATACTGTATATGCGCATGCGTGTCTAAACTTTAGGTTGCACACCCTAATGCAAGGCTGCACACACCTATGCTGGGTGAGCATGTGCAGTGGCTCTTGGAACCATGGGACTTGTAGTCCCAAGGGGGGGACTTTCATTGAAGCTATCAGAGCACGCTCCCCACTTCGAAATTCTGGGAAGCAGTGAAAAGCGAGCTGGAGGATGGCGATTTTAAATAATAGCAAGTGGTTTGGGCTTTTTATCAAATTTCAATTCTCAGCTGGCCAATGTTGATCTAATTGTAATAAAAAAGTGCATTTTAACCAACATTCACACCGCAAACTAGCGCACACGCATTATGTTCACAATGAAGCACACTGCATAGTGTGAAGGAGCCCTGAAACTGCATTCACATTTTGCATTTCAGTGAACGTGCACAAACTCGTGTTGCGTTTTGATGCGTTTTTCCACCACATGCATATGCAACACAAAAGTGGAAAAGTAGCTCAAGTACCTTTTTGAGTGTCAGGTGTTTTGCAGCTAAGCATTTTGCTGCATTTGAAGCACGTTTTTTAACACAAGAAGCACATATCTTTTTTTGTCCATTTGGCGTGGGGTTAACAACACCAGTACAACAGGCGGTTCTCATGCGTTTCTTAAAAGTGCGCTTTTACATGCGATTACAGAGCACTAAAGTGTGGATGCAATCTAAGGCCCCAGTCACATCTGTGGCATCAATGAGATCTAGTACCGATACAACGACAATACTCAGATGATGCCCATGAGCTGGCAGCGAGGCTTACGCGTTTCGAGGGCAGAACCCCCTTCATCAGATGACCCCTCCTCTTAGCTCAGGTGGTGAAGGGCGGGGCTTTCAACTCACTTTGATTGAGACGAGGAATATATATTCATAGCGTTCTCCATGCCTCTGTTGGCTCTGATGAAGAGAGCTCTCACATGATTATACTTACTTTTGTGAGTACATTGGAATTCTTGAAAGCTGTGAAAGATTAATTGATGCACTTTTTGCCGATCAGTAAAATGAGAGGCAAAAAGAATTGGTGAGTGAGTGAGTCTTAAGGGGAGCGAATGTCACGGGTGGCACTGTGGAGAATGCTATTTGGAGATCAAGATTTGCTTCAGCATTGAAATACACAAGGAGTGTTTTATTGATATAAGCTCTGATTCACACCAGTGCCATTTGTCATGCGATTTGACAGTTCAAAATCACATGATAAGTCGCACCCCATTGCTAGCAATGGAACCGTTCCAATTGCACTGACTATAACCCCTTCACACTGACTTAACCCAAATATGCGGCCCCACTAGACTGGGCTTTTTTCCATGGAGCAGCATATTTGTGCTCCTCCCCTTGTGCTGGGAGCGCCCAGCACAGAGACCGGGGTCTCACCAAGACTCCTGGGCCTCATACTAACTCGAGATTCTGGGTCACCTGATAGCTGTAATAGCCTCTGATTGGCTATAACAGTGATCAGTCCCAGTGTTTTATTTCTCTGTGAATGGAGGAGAGAGATACATTGTATCTCTCTTTCTCCTTGAAGAGGAAAAAAAAAGTGTGTGTAAAAATAAATTAATTAAATAATAAAAAAATAAAATAAAAAATACAAAAACATACCTAGATCAAGGTTTGATCTAGGTCAGTGCCAGGGTTAGTGTTTGGGTCAGGGACAGTATTTTTTTTTTTTTGGGACAGAATTTTTTTTTTCTAATTAGTATCAGTGTCAGTGTGTTTTTGGTAGGATATACACAAAAAATGTGCACTATTTTTTTTTGGCCTATACTACGGGTGCATACAACAACTAACATACACATATGTGGTATCGCTGAGATCGTCAGAAGCAGGAAAATTTATTTTGGGTTGTTCTTTGGTGAAAGGTTATGTTAATGCCAAGAAATATACAGCTAAATTAAAAAAAATGATTTTGTTTTACTATTTTGGGCCAGTTTTCCTTTAATGTCAAAGTAAAAATCAGGAGATATCCATTACCATTTACCACCAAATGAAAGCCTAATGTGTCCTGAAAAAAATGCGGTATAATCCACCTGGAAGCACAAAGTACAGTAGTTGATATGTACAGTTCATTTTACATTTTTCACTTTTTAAGAGTGCTGCTTAGGGGTGAATTTTATTAAATTTTTTTTGTTTTATATTATAATAAACGAATAATAATAAATAATACGTTGCGCTAATAAACAAATTATGAATATAGTGACATAAACAAATAATAATAAGCATGCAGAATACACGCTGCAACAAAAGTCCACACAGTGATAAAAATAGAAAGAAATCCAATGGTGCACTATTAATGATTGCATAGTGAGTTGTCTTCAAAGAAAAAAGCCACCACTAGAGTTGAGGGAACACCTGGATGATCGGGTCCAGTGGGTTTGGCCGAACTTCGCAAAAAAGTTTGGGTTCGGTACCGAACTTTACCCCGAACCCCAATGAAGTCAATGGGGACCCGAACTTTTCGGCACAAAAATGACTGTAAAAAAGTCCTGGAAAGTGCTAGAGGGCTGCAAAAGGAAGTAAAATGATTTTAGAACAATAATCTGTCCCTTACAACAACAGCAGGAACCTGACCCTATAGAACTAGAAGATGATTTTAGAACAATAATCTGTCCCTCTAAGCAGTAGACTCTACCTAGTCCAGAATCAGATTGTTCTGTAATGCAGGATGAGATGTTATTAATATCTGCAATCTGCCCCTCACAGCGCTGGCAGCATCCTCTCCCTACCCTAGCCAGAAAGCATGTGACATGCAGCACTAAGTGACTCCAGCTTATGAAGAGGCTGGGTCTAGAGTACCGAACTTTCTGGTGTCCGTGTCCCGAATCCGAACGTTTGAGAAAAACGTTCGGGTTCGGGTTCTGGTATTTTATCACGCATGTTGAATAGCTGCAGGGCAGCCAATCATGCCTACTAATGGCATGGCTGTGATTGGCCAGTGCATCATGTGACCCAGCCTCTATATGAGGCTGGAGTCACAGTGCTGCATGTCACATGCTCTTAGGTTAGTGTAGGGAGAGGATGCTGCCGGCACTGTGAGGGACAGATTGTGAGGGACAGATTGCAGTGATAATAACTAGGTAGAGATTACTACTACTGCTTTGAGGGACAGATTGTAGATCTATAACATCTCATCCTGCATTACAGAACTATCTGATTACAGAACGATCTCTCATCCTGCATTACAGAACGATCTGATACTGGACTAGGTAGAGATTACTACTGCTTTGATTGACAGATTGCAGATCTAATAACATCTCCCATTTTTCTTCCTTTTGCAGCCCTCTAGCACTTTCCAGGACTTTTTTACAGTCATTTTTGTGCCGAAAAGTTCGGGTCCCCGTTGAATTCAATGGGGTTCGGGGTCCGGGGTAAAGTTCGGATAATGTTCGGTACCGAACCCGAACGTTTCCGGAAAGATCGGCCGAACCCGAACGTCCAGGTATTCGCTCAACTCTAGCTGGGTCACATGATGCACTGGCCAATCACAGCCATGCCATTAGTAGGCATGGCTGTGATGGCTTCTAAGGGCAAACCAGTGAAACGCTTGTTGAGTGGCTGCCCTGCAGCTATTTAACATGCGTGATCAAATACCCGGACCCAAACTTTTTTTCAATGTCCGGGTTCGGGCCCGGGTCACGGACACCCCAAAGTTCGGTACGGACCCGAACTATACAGTTTCGGTTCGCTCAACTCTAGCCACCACCTGATAGAATGGCCACTTACCAGCTCCCTATGGCCGCCTATCATGGGAAGTCTTCCTCGCGTAAGGCTATATACCCAGCCAGGGCCTTTAAATCCGGCTGAAGACCATCCACCATTCACAGAGAAGACTCTATCATACAGGACCCCAAAAGAAAGATAAGGCTTTCCATAGTGTAAATCCTTTTACATTTATTGAGGGTTAAAAATAGATTGCACTTACAACAAATAGATGTAAACACACATTAAAATTAAGCTAACAGGCTCATAGAGAGTATCTCGTCCTTCAAGGACTTAAGCAAATGTGGTGACATCAGCACGTTGCTCCTCCCTCCGCGTTTTGTCATAAGACAACGTCGTCCTGGGGCAAACGGTTTTTATGGTAATGCACAAGGCTGGTGCGACCTTTCTATTTTTGTGGATGAGACACTTCTGCGATTATACAAAAAAAAAAACTTTTAGACGAATGTGTTTGTCAATAAGGGACTGGTAGAGCCCATGGCCCTTTAGCGCTGCTTGTTATATAGCCTAGCTTGTGCCCATTCACATCTGAGCATTTCATAAACGCGCCCAAAAATTGTGCGTTCTTGCACACGTTTACGAAACCCAGGAGAAACACGTTCCATGCTTGTGGTGCCATTAGGGGCAAATTGTGCGGTTAAAAAACATGCGAAGCTCAACGCGTAGAAAACTACATGTGTTCTTTGACGTGCGTAGGGCATCCCATTGAAATGAATGGGCTGCCCTACGTGCATTACCTGAAAATGTGCACAAATGTGACGCCCTACGTTGCACATCATAGTGTGAACTAAGCCTAAGGAACATAAAAGTCCTGTAGTACAAAATGTCCATCAACAGTACGTCTTATTCCTCTCCATATCCTATGCTGTATATTTGTATGACATTTTTCCTATTATCTCTGTACAGGAGAATATTTGTTTCCCAGGGTTTTTGGAAGAGACGTGACCTGAAATTCTCCCACTTCTCTTCTTTTGCAGATTGTGGCACAAGCTGTGTTGTTTATGTGTATGAACACAGCCGGAATCTTCATTAGCTACCTGTCAGACCGGGCTCAGCGGCAAGCCTTTCTCGAGACCAGAAGATGCGTCGAAGCCAGGCTGAGGCTCGAGACTGAGAACCAGAGACAGGTAGGAGAATCCCGACTCCCAGGGAGCTCTTCATTCCAGCTTATCTGAAATAAAATGCTGAAATATTTTGTATGTTAAAATTACAATAAAACTTTGTTTTGTTTTTTTTTTTGTTTTTTTTCATTTATATAACAAACATGTTATACTTACTAAACATGTGCACTGCCCAAAAAATTTGTTAATTTTCGTCTTCGTTTAATTTGTTTTTTTTTATTTAGTTTTTTCGGGTCATTTGTTATAATCGAAATTTGTAAATTCGAAAATTAAAAAATTCGAAAATCCAAAAATAAGAAAGAAAGTCCGAAAATTTGAAAGAATGAAAATCCGAAATAATAACTAACTAACTAATAATAACTATTAAAGTATAGGTATTGGAATTTCCTTTCAAATTTAGCTGTTAGTGAATGGAATGAATACAAATTTATCCGAAGTTACGAATTATCCGAAATAACGAATGCTGCATCTGAACAAATGGAACCTAACAAATGTATAATAACTGATAATAATAGTAAAAAGTTCTTTATTATTATTCATTTGTTATGATCCATTTGTTTAGATACGGCATCCGTTATTTCAAATAATTTGTAACTTCGGATAAATTTGTATTCCTTACGTTCACTTTATCCAAATTTGAAAAGAAATTCCAATACCTATCATTTAATAGTTAGTAAAAGCCAAGTTATTATTAGTTAGTTATTATTTCAGATTTTCGAATTTTCATTCTTAGTTTCGGATTTTCGTTCTTTTGAATTTTCGTTCTTATTTTCACATTTTTGAATTTCTGAACTTCTGAATTTTAGAATTTCCAAATTTTTGGATTTTCAAATTTGCGAATTTGCAAATATTCCAATTTACAAACATTCAAATTTCCTAGTATTCTGAAAAATTTGTTAAACGGGTTTTCGTTAATTCCGATATTTCCAAATTAACAAAATTGTCGAAATCCGTTAAACTAGTTCGGAACAAAACGAATTGCACATGTCTAATACTTACCTGCTCTGTGCAGTGGTTTTGCACAGAGCAGCCCGAATCCTCCTCCTCTCAGGTCCCCATCTGGCACTCCTGGCTCATCCTCTTCAGCAATTGACCCGCTTTCCATGGGGGCCCCTGTGCGTGCTCACTCCCGAGCCGCCCTGCCTGAGTCTATTGACACACAGCAGACGGCTCTGACCTGCCCCCTGCTCGCTCAGCATGACATTTGATTGACCGCAGCAAGGGGGCAATAGCTCTGACTGCTATTAATCTGGCCAGGGAGGGGGGAGACATTGGCGCTGCTCTTGTACATATCACTGGATCGGATCAGGCTCAGGTAAGTATAAGGGGGGGTGGATTTTGTAGCACAGAAGGTTTTTCACTTTAAAGAAGATGTACAGTTAAAGCTGCACTCCCGTGACCACTTTTCAGCAGACTACAGACTGAAGCCCACTGTCGGTTGAAGTCACAGAGCTGGTCCAAGCTTGGGAAAGATCACGACCATATGGTTGGGATCTACCCACATGCCTGGACCGCCACCCAGGTCAGCCTCTCAGCGAGCCACTGAGAGCCGGCTAATCTCGCCCTCTGTGCAGCCCAGTGAGCTCTGGAGGGGCAGAGTAGACAGCGGTGACGGACAGTCTCCAGCTCTCTGCTCAGGGATCACTGAGAGCTGAGCAATCAGCGGTGTTTGATCACTCGGCTCTCAGTCTTAGAGCCGGCAGGGGACAGATGCAGCATTGGAACAATGCTGCATCCACCTAGGTAAGTATGATTCTGATAAAAAAAAAAAACATACTTCTCTTTTAATGCATAGAATGCATTAAGGTGAAAAACCTTAAGGCTTTAGAACCACTTTAACTGTACAAAAGACTTGTGGTTCTGTCGGTGACCTCACTTTTCTACTTTACAGCTAAGCCATACAATTTGGTCACCAACCTGCCATAAAGACTGGAAATTGGACAATGAAGGAGTATCTCCTTATTAAAGTGGTTCTTCACCCTCTGTCACGTACCTGGTGATGGAGTCTGGCTTATGCAGGGGTAACCTCTCTTGCGGCCCTGGTTCGAGAGTCCCTGGTAGTGCAGACAGGGAGCACAGGAGCACAGGGGGGCACGAGGGCTGGACAAGTCTCAGGTGGCAGGTAGGTGTCCGCTGGAGCTTGTGCAAGCAGAAGAGTAGTAAGGCAGTCTGGGTCAGTAACTGGCGGGCGGTGCAGTACAGAAGGGTCAGGCAGACGGATGGTCGGGTACAGGCTGGGTCGGGCGGCAAGGTACAAGGGAGCAGGCAGAAGAGTGGTTGTGGAAGCCGGGGTCAGTGCAGGCAGAGTTCAGAGCAGAGTCAAACAGGCCAGGTCACAGAAACAGGTATCAGGCAATCAGGAAGCAAGGAAACTCACAAACGCTGTAGAACGGACAGCACCTGCTTCCTGGTGCTGTCCTGCTTAAATGGCTGCTATTGGCACCACTAGCGCACCCGGGCGCGCGCGAACGCGCACGGAAAGCCGGAAACGGTCAGAAAGGTAAATTTTCCTAACAGCCCCCCAAAAAAAAAAAAAATAATAATTAAAAGTCAGCAGCTACAAATACTTAGCTGCTGACTGTTATTAAAAGGGCACTTACCTGTCCAGAGATCCAACTCCGACATCACCTGGGCCGCTTCTTCGTTGGTCTTCAGATACTTGGCATTGCCACCGACTGTGACTCCTTGAGGCTTGTGCTTCTGCAGTTTCCTGGGAGGGGAAGCCGAGCCTAGGTGATCCAAGAAGAAGTGGTAGCAGGTACCTGTCAAAGCCAGGTACCCCCCCCCCCCCCAAAAAAAAAGTGTCTAAAAGTTGAAGAGAATAGTGGGGGGGAGGCAGAAAAGCTCAACTTTCTTTTAGGGGTCAAGTTCCGCTTTCAAGAGTATCACCACCTTTAATTTGGCCATAGATGGGTAGAATTTTGAATAAAAATTCTTAGCAAAAGAATGTTCTAAGAAAGTTTATTCAACTAACCATTAGTGGGTTGAATGGCTCTTTTTGAATGAGCAGGATGGGAATGAACAGATTTCTAACAGTGTACAGGGTTTTTGTTCAGTAAAGTTCATTCATTCCAAAGTACACGTTAAAAGCAAACAAAATCTTTCAAACACCCTCCAGAAGGGACAAATGGGACTGGGAAACAGGTTGTGGGGGGTGGCGTTACCTTCCTCAAAATGTAGAAGTGTTAAAGCAGCACTACAGATAGGAACCTCCAACTGCATGCAGTAATCAAGTCAGTAACAGCAAATATTCATGACCTGATGTATTCTTTATGGATTCCCTTTACAATAAGAGGAATATTAACATACTGGCCCCTTAATGACATATGTCAGAAGGCTACAGAACACCTCAAATTCTCTAAGTAAGTTGGAGGAGGTCAAAAGTCCCGTTGGTGGTCCGAACGGTAGAGGTGCCAATTATCATGTGTCTAAGGATGGGTCAAAGTCCTCAGATTTAATGGACATCTAATTACTTTATTTCTCAAGAAAGAAAATATTTTGTGGCTTTCAAGTTGGCACTTCCTCATTTTGGGCTTGTACACCGATGTTTAAAAATTCCTGGTTTGCAGTTTTGTCCTAGTGGGTAGGCGACAGAAGTGGCAATTTAAAGCCACAAAACATGTTTTTGGTAAAATAAAGTAAATCAATGTGTGTTAAAAAGGATGACTCCAACCAATCCTTAGGTGATTTCTTCCCCTCTCCTGATGATAAAACGTTTTGAGGTAATAACTATGTTAGAGTCACATAATACACTATAAGGGCTCTCCCGTATCCCCCCATTTTTTCCAGTGGACATCTGAGCCTTCTCATGGGTCTCCAATCTGCTATTACAGCTGAATCTTTCAGACCACCATGGACCACCACATCTTAAATTTCAAATTCTCCTCCTTTTTAGCAAGCAAATTGTAAAATGGGAATTGGGTTCCCTTTAAAGTACAACACCACTATGCACTGTTGCACCTAAACTTTCCACAATTTACACTTTTAATTGTTCAGCTGATATAGGCATGGAAAAAAGTAAAGTTTTCTTGGAGTTAGTCGTAAATTTAGCCTTAGACTAAAAGCACACCCTTAAATCAACAACAGTGGGCTCCCAAGCATGAAGTAATATCTTTTCTTTTTGTTTGCTACTCATTTTAAATACAAATCTTGACGGCTCATGAAAGCTACCATGCCAACAAGAGAGCGCTGTGTGCCCCCAGTAAGCCCCTTCCAAATCACAGGTGTTTCTATGGAGACGGGTCTCCTGGGATTGCCATGGTGATGGCATTTATAGAACACACGAAGGAGCCAAAAAAAGCCTGGATATGCGGAGAGTGTCCATTTCAGTCATGGTTTCCAAGAGGTAACCGTGCCATGTGGCTTGAAACAACAAGAACGAACTTGTAAAATCCCACGTACTTCAGACTGCTTCTTCAACACCATGGAGGAGGTTTCAAGTAGAGGCCTATAGCCAAGCTGGGTTTCTGGGTTTGCCAGGGACATGTGAAAAAGACTAATTTCTGGACTTCCGGGGACATGAGGAAACTCCTTGCTTCTAGACTGCCAGTGACAAGAGGAAGGTCCTCTGTATCTGGACTGTCTGGGATTTGAGTAAACTTTTCTGTGTTGGATAGGTCGAGGACATGAGTAAACTCCTCCATATCTGGACTCAAGGAAATGCCTTTGGTTCCAGACTGTCAGGGACATAAGGAAACCCCTAATTTCTGGACTGGGTGAGGACAAGAGGGAAATCCTCTGTGTCTAGACTCCAAGGGACATGAGTGAAGTCCTTTGTGTTCGGACTGCCAGAGACTTGATTAAACACTGTTGTTCCCAGACTGTTAGGAACAGAAGGTATCTCCTCTGTGTCTGTGTCACATACCTGACGGGTGAGCCTGACGTGCAGCAGGAAGGCCTCACGTACAACCCCTGCTCAGGGACCACCAATGTTATGAACAGTGGCCACAAGAGCTGAGTGGTGTAAGAGTGCCTGGATCACCTCTTGTGCAGCTGATGATCTCCCAGAGTAACCAGCAGGTGTAGTCTGCTCAGCAGGCAGGAAGCAGGAAACAGGAAGCTGGTAGATGCAGAGCTGTGGAGACACTGGAAGCGTGGTCAGACAAGCCGGGTTCAGTAACAAATGGTCAAGCAGACACAAACAGCAGGCAAAGGATTGTCAGGATACAGGCAAATGTTTGGCAACAGGATATCAGTCAATATAGAGATTAGTGGGGTTACAAGGCAAGCCGTGGTCATGATAACAGAGATCAATCGTAGTCAAACAAGCCGGGTGAAACACAGGAAACAGATCGGCACTCAGGAACAGGTAGTCGCAGGAACAGGTATGAGCTGCAGATCAGACAGCAGAGTCTGTGTGCTGCTGAGATGTTTAAAAAGGCAGCCTGGCTTCAATCAGTGGAATCACTCTGCACGGTGTTAACCCTTAGGTACCCCTGCACTAGGTAGCAGGTCCATGACCCTCTGGACTTTTAGGGACATGAGGAAACCCCTAATTTCTGGACAGGGTGTGTCTAGACTGCCAGGGACATGATTTAAGTCCTCTGTGTTCAGACTACTAGAGACTTGAGTAAGCACATGAGGAAACCCCTCATTTCTGAACTGGTGGGGACATGAGGAAACCTTTCTGTTTCTAGAACCCCGGTGGTCCTCCAGAGGTTGTTAGGGATTCCTTAAGCTGTAGCTCTGCCTCTCTAACCGTACCTGACGGTCTGATCTCCAAGACATCAGGTCTAAGGCTGACCCTAACTGGATCTTCTCACAAGCAGCAGTCCTGAGGGAGGGGGAGACCTTGGTCCCCCGAAATGTATTGGCTCTTATCTAACACCTATTAAAGTGTTTTCTCTCTCAATGTTCATAGTCTGGGGCGCTCCTTTATATACACTACCCTTCAGATGTAGCTGACTAACCTCCTATTCAATGGCATCTGCATAGTTGCAGGGTCAACAAATCAACTGTATGACACCAGTAATCATTGTAGATGTCTATAAGGGTGGCATAATGGCCACCACAGTAATGGTGGCATTCTTCCCAGTAGCCACTAATGTAAGTAGCATTTTCTCAACTGACCACCAATGAATTGGTTTTTGCAGGAGATCCCCAACAACTGTAATATAAGTTAAGGGGTCCTGTGGGTTAAAAATATTAAGTAAGGCTGGTCTAGACTGTCAGGGACATGAGAAAACTCCTTTGTGTCTGGACTGTCAGGGACACAAGGAAACTCCTTTGTGTCTGGACTGTCAGGGACACGAGAAAACTCCTTTGTGTCTGGACTGTAAGGGACATGAGGAAACTCCTTTGTGTCTGGACTGTCAGGGACATGAGGAAACTCCTTTGTGTCTGGACTGTCAGGGACATGAGGAAACTCCTTTATGTCTGGACTGTCAGGGACATGAGGAAACGCCTTTGTGTCTGGACTGTCAGGGACATGAGGAAACTCCTTTATGTCTGGACTGTCAGGGACATGAGGAAACTCCTTTGTGTCTGGACTGTCAGGGACATGAGGAAACTCCTTTGTGTCTGGACTGTCAGGGACATGAGGAAACTCCTTTATGTCTGGACTGTCAGGGACACGAGAAAACTCCTTTGTGTCTGGACTGTAAGGGACATGAGGAAACTCCTTTGTGTCTGGACTGTCAGGGACACGAGAAAACTCCTTTGTGTCTGGACTGTAAGGGACATGAGGAAACTCCTTTGTGTCTGGACTGTCAGGGACACGAGAAAACTCCTTTGTGTCTGGACTGTAAGGCTGTCTCTTATACAC
>BLSH010281555.1:632424-643079 GCA_018402905.1 Glandirana rugosa | reverse complement strand
CAAGATCTTTGTCTTTCCAAAGGAGTACAGGGGTGGGTCAAGTCTTTACTCCCCAAAGGAGTACAGGGATTGTCGGGTCTGTGTCTCCTCTATGGAGTACAAAGGTCGTCAGACCCTTGTTGTCACGAATGAGTTCAGAGATCATCAGACTTGTTTCTCCTGAATTTAGTATGCGGACCGTCAGATCTGTGTGGGACAGGTCTTTAATCCCCAAAGGAGTACAGGGATTTTCAGGTCTGACAGTACCTGGACGATGGGTCACGTCCCCATGGATTCCCAATTGTGGCACGTCTCACTAAGGTGACTAACAGGAACAGGTATGAGCTGCAGATCAGACAGCAGAGTCTGTGTGCTGCTGAGATGTTTAAAAAGGCAGCCTGGCTTCAATCAGTGGAATCACTCTGCACGGTGTTAACCCTTAGGTACCCCTGCACTGGGTAGCAGGTCCATGACAGTCTGGACTTTTAGGGACATGAGGAAACCCCTAATTTCTGGACAGGGTGTGTCTAGACTGCCAGGCGTATGATTTAAGTCCTCTTTGTTCAGACTACTAGAGACTTGAGTAAGCACTGTTGTTCCCAGACTGCTGGAAACATGAGGTATCTCCTCTGTGTCTGGGCTGTTAGGGACATGAGGAAACCCCTCATTTCTGAACTGGGTGGGGACATGAGGAAACCTTTCTGTTTCTAGAACCCCGGTGGTCCTCCAGAGGTTGTTAGGGATTCCTTAAGCTGTAGCTCTGCCTCTCTAACCGTTCCTGACGGTCTGATCTCCAAGACATCAGGTCTAAGGCTGACCCTAACGGGATCTTCTCACAAGCAGCAGTCCTGAGGAAGGGGGAGTCCTTGGTTCCCCCGAAAAGCATTGGCTCTTGTCTAACACCTATTAAAGTGTTTTCTCTCTCAATGTTCATAGTCTGGGGCGCTCCTTTATATACACTACCCTTCAGATGTAGCTGACTAATCTCCTATTTAATGGCATCTGCATAGTTCTGGGGTCAACAAATCAACTGCCTGACACCAGTAATCATTTTAGATGTCTATAAGGGTGGCATAATGACCACCACAGTAATGGTGGCATTCTTCCCAGTAGCCACTAATGTAAGTAGCATTTTCTCAACTGATCACCAATGAAATGGTTTTTGCAGGAGATCCCCAAAAACTGTAAAATAAGTTAAGGGGTCCTGTGGGTTAAAAACATGAGAAAACTCCTTTGTGTCTGGACTGTCAGGGACATGAGAAAACTCCTTTGTGTCTGGACTGTCAGGGACATGAGAAAACTCCTTTGTGTCTGGACTGTCAGGGACACGAGAAAACTCCTTTGTGTCTGGACTGTAAGGGACATGAGAAAACTCCTTTGTGTCTGGACTGTCAGGGACATGAGGAAACTCCTTTGTGTCTGGACTGTCAGGGACACGAGAAAACTCCTTTGTGTCTGGACTGTAAGGGACATGAGGAAACTCCTTTGTGTCTGGACTGTTAGGGACATGAGGAAACTCCTTTGTGTCTGGACTGTCAGGGACACGAGGAAACTCCTTTGTGTCTGGACTGTTAGGGACATGAGGAAACTCCTTTGTGTCTGGACTGTCAGGGACACGAGAAAACTTTTTTGTGTCTGGACTGTCAGGGACATGAGAAAACTCCTTTGTGTCTGGACTGTAAGGGACATGAGGAAACTCCTTTGTGTCTGGACTGTCAGGGACATGAGGAAACTCCTTTGTGTCTGGACTGTCAGGGACACGAGAAAACTCCTTTGTGTCTGGACTGTAAGGGACTTGAGGAAACTCCTTTGTGTCTGGACTGTCAGGGACATGAGGAAACTCCTTTGTGTCTGGACTGTCAGGGACACGAGGAAACTCCTTTGTGTCTGGACTGTAAGGGACATGAGGAAACTCCTTTGTGTCTGGACTGTTAGGGACATGAGGAAACTCCTTTGTGTCTGGACTGTCAGGGACACGAGAAAACTTTTTTGTGTCTGGACTGTCAGGGACATGAGAAAACTCCTTTGTGTCTGGACTGTCAGGGACATGAGGAAACTCCTTTGTGTCTGGACTGTCAGGGACACGAGAAAACTCCTTTGTGTCTGGACTGTAAGGGACTTGAGGAAACTCCTTTGTGTCTGGACTGTAAGGGACATGAGGAAACTCCTTTATGTCTGGACTGTCAGGGACATGAGGAAACTCCTTTATGTCTGGACTGTCAGGGACATGAGGAAACTCCTTTATGTCTGGACTGTCAGGGACACGAGAAAACTTCTTTGTGTCTGGACTGTCAGGGACATGAGAAAACTCCTTTGTGTCTGGACTGTAAGGGACATGAGGAAACTCCTTTGTGTCTGGACTGTCAGGGACATGAGGAAACTCCTTTGTGTCTGGACTGTCAGGGACACGAGAAAACTCCTTTGTGTCTGGACTGTCAGGGAAATGAGGAAGTTCCTCTGTGATCCAAACTGCCAGGAACATAAACAAACTCCTCTGTGTTTGGAATGCCAGCAGTGCCCAGGACAAATAATTTGGTGCCAGTCCAAATCATTTGGTGGAAGGGGGATTATGGTGTGGGGTTCTTTTTCAGGGGTTGGTCTTGGCCCCTTAGTTTCAGTGAAGGGAACTCTTAAGACGTCAGCATACCAAAACATTTTGGACAATTTCATGCTGCCAAATTTGTGGGAACAGTTTGGGGATGGCCCCTTTCTGTTCCAACCAGTGCACAAAGCAAGGTCCATAAAGACATGGATGAGCAAGTTTGGGTGGAGGAACTTGACTGGCCTGCGCAGAGTCCTGACCTCAACCCGATAGAACACCTTTGGGATGAATTAGAGTGGAGACTGCGAGCCAGGCCTTCTCATCCAACATCAGTGCCTGACCTCACAAATGCGCTTCTGGAAGAATGGTCAAACATTCCCATAGACACTCCTAAATGTTGTGGACAGCCTTCCCAGAAGAGTTGAAGCTGTTATAGCTGCAAAGGTTGGGCCAACTCAATACTGAACCCAATGGACTAAAGCCTCGTACACGACAGTTGTATGATAATGGTCATACAACCGCTTGTTGTACGATCATCCGATCGTTAGTACACGCGATTAGAACATTCGTAGAACAGAAATTGGATGAGCAGACTAGAAACCCATATTGAACCCTACGGATTAAGACTCGGATGCCATTATAGTTCATGTGGGTGTAAAGGCAGGTGTCCCAATACTTTTGACAATATAGTGTAATGTAAAATTTTCTATAGTACTATTTAGTCTAATTAAACATTTTGGTGCTCACCACTGTTAGCCCAGTGGCCCCCTTCTCCACGCATGTGGAAGGGGGGGGGGGGGTGATCCCAATTTTCCATCTTCACCCTGGGCATCGGTTGACCTTCTCCCGGCACTGCTGATGACAGCTGTTTCCTCATTTTCCTTCCTCTTTCATCTCTGGGACAGGAGGTGAAAGTAAATCTCCCCTAACGGGACACAGAGAATAAAATAAACTGATGGGGGTTTTAACCCTTCTGTATTCTATCCGAACCTAAAAATACATTTTTTTGGACTTTACTTACACTTCAAAGGATAAAAGTCATGAAGCAATTTATGTTGATTTTTAAACCTGGAGAGTGCAAAATCTGGTGCAGCTCTGCATAGAAACCAATCAGTTTCTGGGTTTTATTGTCAAAACTTAATTGAACAAGCTGAAGTTAGAAGCTGATTGGCTACCATGCACAACTGCAGGGTCACCAATGGGGGGGACCACTGGTCCTCCTGTAAGGGACCCGGGCACATGGTGGGACGAACAGCAAGGGGAATCAGTGCAGCAGGGCAATTACAGAAGGATGCTCTGTGTGGCTCTCTGCAGCAGCTGAAAGCCAGTTTCTCTCCCTCCCGCCAACTTTCAGCTGCTGCAGGGAGAGACACAGGGCACCATTTCTATAATTGCTTCCCCTGCACCGATCCCCATCTCTGTTCTGCCTGTTTCTGATTCCCCCCATGTGCCCCCCTGTCACTGTGCCAGCCCCCCCTTCACTTTGTCCCTTTCCAATGATGGGCATAATTCTTCCCAATGACACCAACAGTGGGTGTAGTTTCTACCAATGACACCAACGATGGGGCACAGGTTCTCCCAATAACACCAACAATGGAGAGCAATGACACCATTGATGGGGCACAATTGACACAACTGATGGGACATACTTCCTCGCAATGGCTCAAACGATGGGACACAATTCCTAAAAATGGCACCAACGATGGGGCACAGTTCCTTCCAATGACAGCAACAATGTGGCACAATGCCTCCCAATGAAACATACGATGGGGAACAACTCCTACCAATGACACCAACGATAAGTGCAAAGTTCCTTCCAATGACACAAACAATGGGGTGCAATGACACCAATGATGGGGTACAATTCCTTCCAATGATACCCACAATGGGGCACAATTCCTCCCAGTAACACAAATGATGGGGCACAATTCCTTCCAATGACACCAACAATGGGGCACAATTCCTCCTAATAACACAAATGATGGGGCACAATTCCTTCCAATGACACCAACAATGGTGCACAACTTCTACCAATGACACCAACAATGGGGCACAATTCCTCCTAATAACACAAATGATGGGGCACAGTTCCCTGCAATGACACCAATAATGGAGCACAACTTCTACCAATGACAGCAACAATGGGGGCCCAATGACACAAATGATACGGCACACTTCCTCGCCTTGGCACCAAAAATGGGGCATTGTTTACTCCAACAGATGCTTGGACATTTTCTACTCCCAGTGGTCACAGTCAGGCTCCCCTAAAGTCTAAAGGTACTGGCCCTTTGTTTAGAATATTTGGAGACCACTGCCCTAGACTAAACAAGGTGTTTAATCTGCCCGTGCTGCAAAGGAAGAATTATAGAGCAGTGTAAGTACCTGCATTTGACTTAGCATCAGCCTCTTTCAACCCCCTTACAGCAGAGCTCAGTGCTGGGTGAGGTAGAAGCAGCACAAGAAGCCAATCACTTGTTCTGCAGTACAAGCAGCATGTTGAAAGGAGGAGAGAGCAGAGTGACAAAGAGATGAGCTCTTTAGTCTGCAGTTTTTCTTTTCGCTGTCCAATCACAGGCTGGTGGGAGGGACAGGACCTGTAATTATTACTAAACAGCAGAGAAAAAGAATCAGGTTTCTTGCCCTGCCAGATAAGGCTGTGCTGTGTGACAGAGCTGTGTAAATCTCAGGACTGGATGGACAGGAAAACAAATCCTCAAATCCACAGGCAGGCAAGTCCGCTCTCATATATGGATCTTATGTATGCATTTAGCTGCTTGCCTGGAGTTCAGCTTTAACAATGCTCAGTCGCACATTTTTGGGTGAATGCAGGACGCTGCTCCAGGCGACCATTATTGAATAGTTAATGCAGGGTAATGAATCACATGGATATGGATAATGGCGCAGCATGGCGGTATAATAATCCCCCGCTGTAGTGGTGAGGATTTTTTTCCTTCTCATTGCTGAAGCCTATTTTCCTGCCATCACCTTCCTTCCCAGTGACGTTATTCCCAGTGCAGAAAATAAATGGGCTCCTTCTCGCTGCAGTCATTTACTCCACGAGCGTCAGGGGTCGCGCACCTCCCCAGGCGATCCAACAATCGTTATTCTCGCTGAGTTGTTGAGCGGCCGAAGATGAAGGAAAGTGTAAAAAGTCTTGTGTCATAAACAGGTTTCTGTTCTCTGCGAAGGAATGCCGGAAAAACCAATTGGTGAAGGCGCGGAAAAACTTGGCGGCCCATTCACACTTTGTACGTTGCGGCAATATGCACTGAAACGCGGCTGTGTGGGGTCCAACGCAGTGCAACGCATATACTGCAACTCATATACTGCAACACATTTACCGTAACGCATATACAGCAACTCATATACCGCAACTCATATACCGCAGCTCATATACCGCAACTCATATACCGCAACTCATATACCGCAACTCATATACTGCAACGCATATACTGCAACGCATATACCGCAACGCATATACCGTAACGCATATACCGCAACTCATATACCGAAACGCATATACTGCAACGCATATACCACAACTCATATACCGCAACGCATATACTGCAACGCATATACCGCAACGCATATACCGCAACTCATATACTGCAACGCATATACTGCAACGTATATACCGCAACGCATATACCGCAACTCATATACTGCAACGCATATAACGCAACTCATATACTGCAACGCATATACCGCAACTCATATACTGCAACGCATATACCGCAACGCATATACTGCAACTCATATACTGCAACGCATATACCGTAACGCATATACCGCAACTCATATACCGCAACGCATATACTGCAACTCATATACCGCAACGCATATACTGCAACTCATATACTGCAACGCATATACTGCAACTCATATACCGCAACTCATATACCGCAACGCATATACCGCAACGCATATACCGCAACGCATATACCGCAACTCATATACTGCAACGCATATACCGTAACGCATATACCGCAACTCATATACCGCAACGCATATACTGCAACGCATATACCGCAACGCATATACCGCAACTCATATACTGCAACGCATATACCGTAATGCATATACCGCAACTCATATACCGCAACGCATATACCGTAACGCATATACCGCAACTCATATACTGCAACGCATATACCGTAACGCATATACTGCAACTCATATACCGCAACGCATATACTGCAACGCATATACCGCAACTCATATACCGCAACGCATATACTGCAACTCATATACTGCAACGCATATACCGTAACGCATATACCGCAACTCATATACCGCAACGCATATACTGCAACTCATATACCGCAACGCATATACTGCAACTCATATACCGCAACGCATATACTGCAACTCATATACCGCAACTCATATACTGCAACGCATATACCGTAACGCATATACCGCAACGCATATACCGCAACTCATATACCGCAACTCATATACCGCAACGCATATACCGTAACGCATATACCGCAACGCATATACCGCAACTCATATACCGCAACTCATATACCGCAACTCATATACTGCAACGCATATACCGTAACGCATATACCGCAACGCATATACCGCAACTCATATACCGCAACTCATATACTGCAACGCATATACCGTAACGCATATACCGCAACTCATATACCGCAACGCATATACTGCAACTCATATACTGCAACGCATATACCGCAACGCATATACTGCAACTCATATACTGCAACGCATATACCGTAACGCATATACCGCAACTCATATACTGCAACGCATATACCGTAATGCATATACCGCAACTCATATACCGCAACGCATATACCGTAACGCATATACTGCAACTCATATACCGCAACGCATATACCGTAACGCATATACCGCAACTCATATACTGCAACGCATATACCGTAACGCATATACTGCAACTCATATACCGCAACGCATATACCGTAACGCATATACCGTAACGCATATACCGCAACTCATATACTGCAACGCATATACCGTAACGCATATACCGCAACTCATATACCGCAACGCATATACCGTAACGCATATACCGCAACTCATATACCGCAACGCATATACCGTAACGCATATACCGCAACTCATATACCGCAACGCATATACAGTAACGCATATACCGCAACTCATATACCGCAACGCATATACCGTAACGCATATACTGCAACTCATATACCGCAACGCATATACCGCAACTCATATACTGCAACGCATATACCGTAACGCATATACCGCAACTCATATACCGCAACTCATATACCGCAACGCATATACTGCAACGCATATACCGCAACGCATATACCGCAACTCATATACTGCAACGCATATACCGTAACGCATATACCGCAACTCATATACCGCAACGCATATACTGCAACGCATATATCGTAACGCATATACCGCAACTCATATACCGCAACGTATATACCGTAACGCATATACTGCAACTCATATACCGCAACGCATATACCGTAACGCATATACCGCAACTCATATACTGCAACGCATATACCGTAACGCATATACCGCAACTCATATACCGCAACGCTTATACCGTAACGCATATACCGCAACTCATATACTGCAACGCATATACCGTAACGCATATACCGCAACTCATATACCGCAACGCATATACCGTAACGCATATACTGCAACTCATATACCGCAACGCATATACCGCAACGCATATACCGCAACTCATATACTGCAACGCATATACCGTAACGCATATACCGCAACTCATATACCGCAACGCATATCCCGCAACGCATATACCGCAACTCATATACTGCAACACATATACCGCAACGCATATACCGCAACGCATATAACGCAACGCATATACCGAAACGCATATACCGCAACGCATATACTGCAACGCATATACCGCAACGCATATACCGAAACGCATATACCGCAACGCATATAACGCAACGCATATACCGCAACGCATATACCGAAACGCATATACCGCAACGCATATAACGCAACGCATATACTGCAACGCATATACCGAAACGCATATACCGCAACGCATATACCGCAACGCATATACCGCAACGCATATACCGCAACGCATATACCGCAACTCATATACCGCAACGCATATACCGCAACGCATATACCGCAACTCATATACCGCAACTCATATACCGCAACACATATACCGCAACTCATATACCGCAACTCATATACCGCAACGCATATACCGCAACGCATATACCGCAACTCATATACCGCAACGCATATACCGCAACGCATATACCGCAACGCATATACCGAAACGCATATACCGCAACGCATATACAGCAACGCATATAACGCAACGCATATACTGCAACGCATATACCGAAACGCATATACCGCAACGCATATACCGCAACGCATATAACGCAACTCATATACCGCAACGCATATACCGCAACACATATACCGCAACTCATATTCCGCAACTCATATACCGCAACTCATATACCGCAACGCATATACCGCAACTCATATACCGCAACGCATATGCCGCAACTCATATACCGCAACGCATATACCGCAACTCATATACCGCAACTCATATACCGCAACACATATACCGCAACTCATATACCGCAACGCATATACCGCAACGCATATACCGCAACGCATATACCGCAACTCATACCACAACGCATATACACATATACCGCAACGCATATACCGCAACGCATATACCGCAACTCATATACCGCAACGCATACAACGCATATACCGCAACGCATATACCGCAATGCATATACCGCAACGCATATACCGCAACGCATACAACGCATATACCGCAACGCATATACCGCAACGCATGTACCGCAATGCATATACCGCAACTCATATACCGCAACGCATACAACGCATATACCGCAACGCATATACCGCAGTGCATATACCGCAACGCATATACCGCAACTCATATACCGCAACGCATATACCGCAATGCATATACCGCAACGCATATACCGCAACTCATACCACAACGCATATACACATATACCGCAACGCATATACCGCAACTCATATACCGCAACTCATACAACTCATATACCGCAACGCATATACCGCAATGCATATACCGCAACGCATATACCGCAACGCATATACCGCAACGCATATACCGCAATGCATATACCGCAACGCATATACCGCAACGCATATACCGCAACTCATATACCGCAACACATGTACTGATACACTGGGACTTGTGCTGCACAGCGTCTTCACACTCTTCAGCACCGCAGACATTTTTGCACATACAGGTTGCTGTGTTGGGGGGGATTGTGGGGATGTGCGGAACCAGAAAATGTATCTTGTTTAATTTTGATTTATCATTTACATAAATTTGTTTAATCCGTTTTCGGAAATCGTTTCCTTTATTCGAGTTTGAATCGATTAGAATTTTACAAATTCGGTCACATTGAACTCAATTTGGAACATTTTAATCAGTTCGAACGCCATTCAAATTCCAATTTATTCTATTTGAAATTTGAATTTTGGAAGATGGTTATATTCTTTCTATTCCATTCTATTATATTGTTTTTTCTATTCTATGTTATTCATTTCTATTCTATTCTTGTATTTTCTATTCTAATCTTCTCTTTTATATTCTATTCTATTCTTTTATATTCTATTCAAATGTATTTAACCACTTGCCGACCGCCAACCGCAGGTTGACGGCGACAAGGTGGTTCGTTATCGCAAATCGCCGTCATACGACGGCGGCTGCGATAACGCGCACTGTGAGCGCGCGCGCGCCGCCGGAGGCGCGCCCGCGCGCTCACTGTGTTCGGGGAGGGCCAGGGAGCGGGTGCGGCGGCTTCGATTGCCGCCGGCTACCCGCGATGGCCCCCCCGGAGCGAGTGAGTGGAGGTCCGTGTATGTAAACACGGACCTCCGCTCTGTGTGAGGGGGAAGGGCTGTGATCACAGCCTTCCTTTACGTGAAGGCTGTGATAACTTCCCTTCCCCTGTTAGGGCATCCCCCATACAGTTAGAACACGCCCAGGGAACATAGTTAACCCTTAGCGCGCCCCCTGCAGGTTAACCCCTTCACTGCCAATGGCATTTACACAGTAATCAGTGCA
>BLSH010281555.1:609755-632343 GCA_018402905.1 Glandirana rugosa | reverse complement strand
GTTTTAAGTTTAAAGTTTATCTTATGTAACTTAAGTTTATCTTATCTTTTCTTTTCTTATCTTTTTTTGTTATCTTACCTTGTCTTATTGTATATTTCTTATATTTGAAGAAGACTTTAAACTTAAAGTTTATCTTATCTTTTCTTGTCTAATCTTATTTTTTCTTTTCTTATTCTTATCTTATCTTATTTTTGGCTGTTATCTTCTCTTGTTTTATCTTTCTTATATTGGTAGAAGGCCTTAAACTTAAAGCTTAATTGGTGAAGTCGGGGCCTTCCTAAAGGTCGAAATCCTGGCCTCGGGAAAAACGCTAAGCCGCGACGCAGCGAAATTGAACAACGTCGCACGACCGCGCAATTGTCAGTTAAAGCGACGCAGCGCCGAATCGCAAAAAGGGCTCCGGTCCTAAAGCTGGAAATCCTTCCGGGGCTGAAGTGGTTAATTCGAAATTCAAATTCCGGAAGATGGTTATATTCTTTCTATTTTGTTCTCTTCTATTGTCGGTTTTTATTCTATTCTATTCTTATTCTTTTCTTTTTTATTCTAATCTGTTCTTTTCTATTCTATTTGAAATTCAAATTTCAGAAGAAGTTTATATTCTTTATATGTTATTCTGTTCCATTCTATTGTTTTTTTCTATTCTTTTCTTTTCTATTCTATTTGAATTCAATGTATTCTATTTGAAATTTGAATTTTGGAAGATGGTTAAATTCTTTCTATTCTATTCTATTCTATTCTATTGTTTTTTCTATTCTATTCTATTGTATTTTCTATTCTATTATTTTCTTCTCCATTATATTCTATTCAAATTGGAATTTAATTTATTTGAATATCGACTTTTGGAAGACGGTTATATTCTTTCTATTCCATTTTAGTCTATTGTTTTTTTCTATTTGATTCTATTCTTGTATTTTCTATTCTATTCTTTTATTGCCTATTATATTTTATTCTATTCTAATTGGAATTGAATCTATTCAAATTTCAGAAGATGTTATATTGTTATATTCTTTCTATTCTATTCTATTGTTTTTTTCTATTCTATTCTATCATTTCATTTTCTATTATATTCATATGTATTCTATTCTATTATTTTCTATTCTACTCACATTTATTCTATTCGAAATTTGAATTCCGGAAGATGGTTATATTCTTTTTTATTTTATTCTATTTTATTGTTTTCTATTCTATTCTTATTCTTTTCTTTTTTATTCTAATCTATTCTTTTCTATTCTAATTGAAATTCACATTTCGGAAGAAGGTTATATTCTTTCTATTTTAGTCTGTTCCATTCTATTGTTTTTTTTATTCATTTCTATTCTATTTGAATTTAAATTTATTTCATTTGAAATTTGAATTTCAGAAGATGATTATATTCTTTCTATTTTATTCTGTTCCATTCTTTTTTTATTCTATTCTATTCCTTTATTCTCTCTTCTATTTTATTCTGTTATTTTATTTTTTATTCTATTTTTTTTTTTGTTTTACTATATTATTTTATCTTCAAGTCTATTACAGTCTTTTTTATTATATTCCTTTATATTCTATTCTATTTTATTCATATCTGAAGTTCGAATTTGACTCAAAAACGATTCAAATTCGATTTGAAATCTATTTGAATTTCGTCCCAAATTTTCATTTTGTTATTTTGGATTCATTTAAATTCGCTACGATAATAATTCGGAAATTCGGATACATCCAAATTTTCAGATAAAGAAAAATTCATCCGTCCTTAGACACAGCTGATATTGCGTAGTAACGAGCCTCTGTGATTGGCTCTTTACCCCGATCTGTGATCGCTGTGTCTGCAGAACACAGCGATCACAGACCATTGCCAATGCGTGCCGCAGGGGGCGCACAGGCAGCGTGAGCATGGGAGGATATCATATGACGGCCGTCCGGCAAAGTGCGGCCCCACTGTAGCGGTCATTCGGCTATAGCGTGTTCGCAAAGGGGTTAAAAGCATTTTTTACTAATCAGTTTATCGTCAACAGTGAACAATGGCCCTAGAATGATAACTTCTAATATTCCAACATTTACTGTGATATGTAACAAGTGTGGCACAATCATTGTTTTCACACATACAGTATCTCACAAAAGTGAGTACACCCCTGACATTTTTGTAAATATTTTATTCTATCTTTTCATGTGACAAGACTGAAGAAATGACACTTTGCTACAATGTAAAGTAGTGAGTGTACAGCTTGTATAACAGTGTAAATTTGCTGTCCCCTCAAAATAACTTAACACACAGCCATTAATGTCTAAACCACTGGCATCAAAAGTGAGTACACCCCTAAGTGAAAATGTCCGAATTGGGCACAATTAGCCAATTTCCCTCCCCGACTTCATGTGACTCATTAGTGTTACAAGGTCTCAGGTGTGAATGGGGAGCAGGTGTGTTAAATTTGGTGTTATCACTCTCACTCTCTCATACTGGTCACTGGAAGTTCAACATGGCACCTCATGCAAAGAACTCTCTCAGTATCTGAAAAAAAGAATTGTTGCTCTACATAAAGATGGCCTAGGCTATAAGAAGATTGCCAAGGCCCTGAAACTGAGCTGCAGCATGGTGGCCAAGACCATACTGCGGTTTAACAGGACAGGTTCCACTCAGAACAGGCCTCGCCATGGTCGACCAAAGAAGTTGAGTGCAGGTGCTCAGCTTTTTATACAGAGGTTGTCTTTGGGAAATAGACGTATGAGTATATCAATTTACAAACAATATTAAGAAACGAATACTGATAATATCATAACAACATTATTTTAAAGTGAAGAGTGCATATGGTGCTTAACCGCTTCAGCCCCGGAAGGATTTCACACTCTAGGACCAGAGCACTTTTTTGCAATTTGGCACTGAGTGACTTTAACTGACAATTGCGCGGTCATGCGGCGTTGTACCCAAACGAGATTTGTGTCCTTTTTTTCCCACAAATAGCGCTTTCTGTTGGTGGTATTTGATCCCCTCTGTGTCATTTCTGATCGCCGCTATGAACGAAAGAAGAGCGACAATTTTCCAACAAAACCCAAATTTATTACTTTTTGCTAAAATACAAATCCAAAAAAAAATATAAAAAAATATTTTTTTCCATCGGTTTTGGCCGATTTATATTCTTTCTCATATGTTTGGTAAAAAAAAATCACAATCTGTGTTTATTGATTGGTTTGCGCAAAAGTGGCTGCATTTACGGACGATGAGAATTCATTTCTGTGGTGTTTATTTTTTTTTTTTACCAGTAATGGCAGCGATCTGCGATTTTTAGCAGTACTGCGATATTTCAGCGGACATGTCGGACCATTTTGACACTTTTTTGTGACCATTGGCATTTATACAGCGATCAGTGCTATAAAAATGCACTGATTACTGTGTAAATGCCATTGGCAGTGAAGGGGTTAACCTGCAGGGGGAGCTCTAAGGGTTAACTGTGTTCCCTGGGCGTGTTCTAACTGGGGGGGGACTGCCCTGGCTGGGGAAAGGGGATGATCATGGCTTCCATATACAGGAAGCCTGTGATCATCGCCCTTCCCCCTCTAACAGAACTGAGATCAGTGTTTACTTACACGGACCTCCATTCTTTCACTGCGGGGGGGCCATCGTGGGTAGCTGGCGGCGATCGAGTCCGCCCTACCCGCTCCCCGGACCCCCCCCCCCCCCGCACTCAGTGAGCACACGAGTGTGCCCCCGGCAGCGCGCACATGCTCACAGCACTAGTTATCGCAGCCGCCGTCGCATGATGGCGGTTTGTGATAACTAGTCACTCTGTCGCCGTCAGACTGCGGTTAGCGGTCGGCAAGTGGTTGAGGTGCTTGCTGTCTTCAAAAGTGCCAACGGTGCCAAGGTGCTTCAGAAAACGTGTGGGGTGAATACCAACGGCCGGAAATTACATAGACGTGAGTACTTTGATTCATTTGCGCAATAAAGTAATACATACAGTACTTCACTATTGTGGTCCCCCCTTTCTTCTTTATTTTCAATGCGGAGTGTCTCCAGGATTTGTGGTCATTCTGAATATTCGTAACCGGGATAGTCACCCGAGAAGGAATCTGACTAACAAGCCTGACCTGACCCCCAGACTGAAAAGCTGGTGGTCATGGTCTTGTGGTGAGTAGGGATGCATTAGGGGTATTCACCCCACACGTTTTCTGAAGCACCTTGGCACCGTTGGCACTTTTGAAGACAGCAAGCACCTTAAGCACCATATGCACTCTTCACTTTAAAAAATTGTTGTTATGATATTATCAGTATTAGTTTCTTAATATTGTTTGTAAATTGATATACAGTTGTTTATATTTTTTATAAATTGCACCGTTTTTGCACTTTAGTACCTGTAAGCGCTGTACATTTGGTTGTAATCTATTGAGGTGATCATTTCATTTAGTTTACAGCTGCTGCGGGTTATTAGGAATTCTTTTATTTGTTTATATGATTTTTCTTTTCCACAAGTGCAAATATTTTCTCACACTATCACTGGAGACATGCTTGGCCAGTCCATCACCTTTACCCTCAGCTTCTTTAGCAAGGCAGTGGTCGTCTTGGAGTTGTGTTTGGGGTCGTTATCATGTTGGAATACTGCC
The DNA here is from genome assembly GCA_018402905.1 of Glandirana rugosa. NCBI lineage: Eukaryota > Metazoa > Chordata > Amphibia > Anura > Ranidae > Glandirana > Glandirana rugosa. Next base: position 627,771 of record BLSH010281555.1, on the reverse strand, counting down.
CTGTGGCCCAGTTTCTGAAGGGAGAGGATCATGCTCTGCTTCAGTATGTCACAGTACATGTTGGCATTCATGGTTCCCTCAATGAATTGTAGCTCCCCAGTGCCGGCAGCACTCATGCAGCCCCAGACTCCCCCACCACCATGCTTGACTGTAGGCAAGACACACTTGTATTTGTACTCCTCACCTGGTTGCCGCCACACACATGCTTGACACCCTCTGAACCAAATGCGTTTATCTTGGTCTCATAGTTCTAGTAATCCATGTCCTTTGTCTGCTTGTCTTCAGCAAACTGTTTGCGGGCTTTCTTGTGCATCATCTTTAGAAGAGGCTTCCTTCTGGCACGACAGCCATGCAGACCAATTTGATGCAGTGTGCGGCGTATGGTCTGAGCACTGACAGGCTGATCACTCACCCCTTCAACCTCTGCAGCAATGCTGGCAGCACTCATACGTCTATTTCCCAAAGACAACCTCTGGATATGACACGGAGCATGTGCATTCAACTTCTTTGGTCGACCATGATGAGGCCTGTTCTGAGTGGAACCTGTCCTGTTAAACCGCAGTATGGTCTTGGCCACCATGCTGCAGCTCAGTTTCAGGGCCTTGGCAATCTTCTTATAGCCTAGGCCATCTTTATGCAGAGCAACATTTCTTTTTTTCAGATACTGAGAGAGTTCTTTGCCATGAGGTGCCATGTTGAACTTCCAGTGACCAGTATGAGAGAGTGAGAGCGATAACACCAAATTTAACACACCTGCTCCCCATTCACACCTGAGACCTTGTAACAGTTACAGTTACGAGTCACATGAAATCGGGGAGGGAAAATGGCTAATTGTGCCCAATTCTGACATTTTCACTTAGGGGTGTACTCACTTTTGATGCCAGCGGTTTAGACCTCAATGGCTGTGTGTTGAGTTATTTTGAGGGGACAGCAAATTTACACTGTTATACAAGCTGTACACTCACTACTTTACATTGTAGCAAAGTGTCATTTCTTCAGTGTTGTCACATGAAAAGATATAATAAAATATTTACAAAAATGTGAGGGGTGTACTCACTTTTGTGAAATACTGTAGGTGCACCTGTCACTTGGTTGTACGTGTAGATAGGGGTAGGGGGCATTAATTAATTTTTTTTATGTGTGTGTTTTTTTTAAATTGTATTTATTGTTTGTCACTTTCATCATAATGTGTTTATTGTGTCTTTTAGGAAAGGCTTGTCCTCTCTGTATTACCTCGATTTGTTGTACTTGAAATGATCAACGACATGACCAATGTAGAAGATGAACATCTGCAGCACCAGTTTCATAAGATTTACATTCATCGCTATGAAAATGTCAGGTAAGAGAACATACTGACCCTGCAAAAGACGCTCCACCTAAAGCTGAATTTGTACATTCAATAAAAACAATGCTTCTATTCTGGGCAGCTGATGGGGAGGGGGGGTAAAGCTGGCCCTCCTGTAATGGGCCGTAACCCCTTAAGACCAGTAGGGGGGACCAGGGGGACGGTGGAGAATTTTTATTTACCATGGGGCTGAGACAGAGTGTGAATATGGGCTGTGGCTCAAAGCATTTATAGTAAAGTTCTGAGGGCGCCATCATCAGCAGGAGGACCCAGGGCAGAGAGGGACTTTTTTTTTTTTTCGGAAGTAGGTGAAGTAATATTAAGTTACTTGGCCCCCGACAGTCACTCCTAACCCTAGCACTCTGTATGATACATACTCCTGACACCTGCATTACATAGTTACATAGTTAGTCAGGTTGAACAAAGACATAAGTCCATCTAGTTCAGGGATATGAAATTAGCGGACCTCCAGCTGTTGCAGAACTACAATTCCCATGAGACATAGCAAGACTCTGACAGCCACAGGCATGATACCCAGAGGCAGAGGCATGATGGGACTTGTAGTTTTGCAACAGCTGGAGGTCCGCTAATTGCATATCCCTGATCTAGTTCAACCAATAAAAAAAAAATAAAAAAAAAAAAAAATATATATATATATATATATATATAGCTATATAATCCCATATACACAACCCTTCACCCACAGTTGATCTAGAGGATGCAGATTGCGCAATCTCTGTACAATACATACTCCTGACACCTGCACTCTGTACAATACATACCCTTACACCAGCCCTCAAATTTTCCACTTGCCTACTTGCACTTTGCGAGTGGAAAAATGAGGGCTGGCGAGCTGGGCTGTCTGGGAGCGGGGGGATGGGGGGGGGGGAGCACTGCCAGCAGGCAGAGATGAACGAATGAGGAAGAGAGAGGGCAGCCGATCCATCACAGGGGAAAAGAGCGCCGTAGAGGAAGAGGATTTTCTACTTCATTACAGAGTGGGGATTGCCCGCTGTAACAGCTTACAATACAATTGCAGTCCGCTCACCGTCACACACAGATCCCGCCCTCCTGACCCCACGCCTGTGACAGACATAACACGCCCTGGCATTGGACCGGAGTTCTGTCTGTCACAGGAGCGGGGTCAGGAGGGCGGAATCTGTGTGTGACGGTGAGTGGAGCGGACTGCAATTATAATGTAAACTGTAACAGCGGGCAATCCCCGCATTGTAATCAAGTAGAAAATCCTCTTCCTCTATGGCGCTCTCTTCCTCTATGATGGATCGGCCGCCCTCTCTCTTCCTCCACGCTTTCCACAGTGAGGCTGCAATGATGGGCACAGTGAAGCTGCAAAAATGGACACAGTGAGGCTGCAAAGATGGACACTGGTGAGGCTGCAAAGATGGACACTGGTGAGGCTGCAAAGATGTGCACAGTGAGGCTGCAAAGATGGCAATAAATGAGGCTGCAAAGATGGGCACAGTGAGACTGTGTTGGTGGGCACTGGTCAAGCCGCAATGATGGGCACAGGTGAGTCTGTGTTGGTGGGCACTGGTCATGCCATGTTGATGGGCAAAGGTTAGCCCGCGTTGATGGACACAGGTTTGGCTGCGTTGATGGGCATGGGTGAGGCTGTGTTGATGGGCATGGGTGAGGCTGTGTTGATGGGCACGGGTGAGGCTGCATTGATGGGCACGGGTGAGGCTGCATTGATGGGCACGGTTGAGGCTGCACTGATGGGCATGGGTGAGGATGCATTGATAAAGATGTTGTTAATATTTATTTGTGTAACTTTATTCTGTATTAAAACATTTAAGTGTCATTTCATGAGAATTTATGAGTGTAAAGGGGCGGGGTTAGGGGTGGGGCATGGTAGGTGTTGGGTGGGGCAACTGGTGGCAAGTAACCCTTAAGGATTGGCTAGTAGCTCAGGACTTGAAATTTTGAGCCCTGCCTTTCACCTTGCTTATGTACAATACATACTCCTGACCCCTGCACCCTGTATAATACATACTCCTGACACCTGCATTCTGCACGATATATATACTTCTGACACCTGCACTCTGTACAATACATACTTCTGACACCTGCACTCTGTACAATACATAGTCCTCACACCTTCCTTCTGTACAATGCATACCCCTGACCCCTGCACACTGTATGATACATACTCCTGACACCTTCACTCTGTACAATACATACTCCTGACACCTGCACTCTGTACAATGACCCCTGCATGATACATACTCCTGACAACTGTACTCTGTATGATATATACTCCTGGCACCTGCATTCTGTACAATAGACACTCCTGACCCCTGCACTCAGTCTGTACAATTCATACTCCTGACACCTGCACTCTGTACAATACATACTCCTGACACCTGCACTCGGTATGGTATATACTACTGACACCTGCACTCTGTACAATACATACTCCTTACACCTTTCTTCTGTACAATACATACTCCTGACACCTGCATACTGCACAATATATATATATACTCCTGACACCTGCACTTTGTACAATACATACTCCTGACACCTGCACTCTGTACAATACATACTCCTCACACCTGCACTCTGTACAATACATACTCCTGACCCCTGCATCCTGTATGATACATATTCCTGACACCTGCACTCTGTATGATATATACTCCTGACACTGGCATTCTGCATGACATACACTCCTGACCCCCTGCACTCAGTCTGTACAATACATACTCCTGACACCTGCACTCTGTATGATATATAATCCTGACACCTGCACTCTGTACAATACATACTCCTTACACCTTTCTTCTGTACAATACATAGCCCTGACCCCTGCATCCTGTATGACACATACTCCTGGCACCTGCATTCTGTACAATACATACTATAGATAGATCAGAGGTAGATATCACTCATGTTGCACCTGGAGAGTGTCAAATGCCTGGGCACTTAAATTCAATGCATGCTATAGAACCAGCCATTGTCATTCTGGCAGTCCCAGGCATCCAATGGGCAACACAGTAGGTGCCAGGACAAATTCCCCCCCGTGTTGGCATGCGCCGTGCGGCCCATCGCTGGTCCTCCAGATCTTGTTATGGTCACACTCTCTGCCTAGATTAGCCTCTGGCCAATACGGTCACCTAGGACACTGCTGACCCCTGGTACCTCCTTTTTCGAGGGGATTCTGCGCTGTTACTGGGTATGTTGGCTTTGACCACCTTTTCTTATGTAATGTTTGCTTTTTGGAAGATGGCTACCATATGTTTTGTATCATGTTTAGCTACCTAAAAGCTAATGGTTGTACCAGATATCTCATTTTCTGTTTTTGTCTTATGTTTTATGCTCTTAAACGATAAATAAAAATTATATAAAAAATAGACAAGACCGGAGCAGATGTTGATGTTCTGATCATTGCGGTCTGTCACTGTTGCACTCCTCCTGGGGTGTTCCATTAATTGTGATGGTGGATGATGGAATCCTCCGGTGAGTCCCGGTTACTATGTTACCAGCCGGTAATAATCAGGTTCAGTATGCCAGCGGTGTAGGACGGGTGACACTCATTCCTCTCTCCAGAGTCTCTCCTGTTCCGTCTCTGGATTCCCGACATTAAGACTCCGTTCACATCTGAGCGATGCCAGTTGCAGGCGGAATCGGCTCGATTATGCCCGCGACTCGCAATAGCAGGAAAAGAAGCTCATGTCCTGTTTTTGGGCGATGGGTGTCCCGCGATTCTGGTCGGGCAATTTTTATCGCAAGAAAAGTGCGCCGCGTATGGGTTGCTATATGCCTGCAACCGGCATCGCTCAGATGTGAATGGAGCCTAAAGCCCTGTACACACGGTGCGACGGTCGTACGACCGGACATCAAAAATCGTATGTTGGCTGTTGTGTCTCACGTACTGACATGCACTAAGCGAACGTACGACCAAGCTGAACGTAGTGACGCATTACGAGCGTATAAAGAGGAAGTTCAGGTGAATGTGATTTGTGAATTAGGAACGGAGGTTTCCCAGAACGGACACTTCCGGGCGTTCCTGACTTCTGAGCATGCGTGTTTTGCACGTACAACTTTGTTGGACCAACTTCTCTGTAAACACGGTACAACGGTCGTACAACCGCTTCTTGCACAACCAAAGTTTTCTAGTCTGCTCATCCAACTTTTGTTGTGCAACTGCTGTACGTCGGCTGTTGTAATTGCGCGCACTAACGGTCGGATGATCGTACAACAAGCTGGTTGTACGACCATTGTTGTACAACCGTTGTACCATGTGTACGGGGCTTAAGTCTAAATGGACTGTAGTCTGTTTCTGCAAAACTGAAAATGCATGAAAAAAATGGCTGTGAACCAGGCCTGAAGTCAGGAACTGCCAGGCAGCTAGCATTTTTGACCACTTACGGACCGCCCGCCATTGTTTAAGAAAGCTGTTTGACATTGAATACCATTGTTATGGTAGCAGGTAGCTGCCATAACCCCGGTGTTTTTGGTCCGTTTTCAGATAAAAGTGGTCTCTGTGGCGGATTCGCAAGATCACTTTATCAGCAGCGGGAGAGGTGCCCACCTCCCTCCCTTCGCTCCCTGGTGGTCTCCACCGCTTACCAGAGCTGTCAGTAGTGGCGGAGTCAATCGGGTCCTTTCTCCTGCGAGGCATGGTGTTGAGTGAGGGAAAGATGGCCCCCACTCGGCTCCAAAGCATTGGATGACCGAAGCGACGTCAAACGTCACTTCCACCCAATAGTCTTAAAGGGGAGTTTGTTTGTTTTTTGTAAAAAAAAAAAAAGACATTTATTCATTTATTTATTTTTTATTGTATTTAAGTGTAAATGTGAGATCTGAGGTCTTATTGACCCCAGATCTCACATTAAAGAGGCCCTGTCATGCTTTTTTTTCTATTACAAGGGATGTTTACATTCCTTGTAATAGGAATAAAAGCAACACAAACAAAATGTTTAAATGGACATTGTACAAATAAAAACAGAAAAGTAAAATAAATAATAAAAAAAAAATTTAAATCGCCCCGTCCCGCTGAGCTCGGGCGCAGAAGCGAACGCATACGTGAGTCGCACCCACATATAAAAACGGTGTTAAAACCACACATGTGAGGTATCGCCGTAATCGTGACAGCGAGAGCAACAATTCTACCACTAGACCTCCTTTGTAACTCAAAATTGGTAACCTGTAGAAATTTTTAAATGTCGCCGATGTGGATTTTTAAGTGCTAAAGTTTGTAAAGTATTTCAAGGACTGCACTTACTAGGGTGTCTGGAAAAAAAAAAATATATAATGTTTGGGGGTTTTAAGTAATTTTCTTGCCAAAAAAAAATGATTTTAACTTGTAAACAACAAATCTCAAAAAGAGGCTCGGTCCTTAACCACTTCAGCCCCGGAAGGATTTCACACTTTAGGACCAGAGCCCTTTTTGCGATTCGGCACTGCGTCGCTTTAACTGAAAATTGCGCGGTCGTGCGACGTTGTACCCAAACAAAACTTGTGTCCTTTTTTTTCCCACAAATAGAGCTTTCTTTTGGTGGTATTTGATCACCGCTGCGTCATTTCTGATCGCCTCTATAAACAAAAGAAGAACGACAATTTTGCAAAAAAAAACAAATTTCTTACTTTTTGCTAAAATACAAATCCAAAAAAAATATAAAAAACATTTTTTTTCATCGGTTTTGGCCGATTTGTATTCTTCCTCATATTTGTGATTAAAAAAAAAATCGCAATCGGCGTTTATTGATTGGTTTGCGCAAAAGTGGTCGCGTTTACGGATGATGAGAATTAATTTCTGGGATTTTTATTTATTTATTTTTTTACTAGTAATGGCGGCGATCTGCGATTTTTAGCGGTACTGCGATATTGGGGAGGACATGTCGGAACATTTTGACACTTTTTTGGGACCATTGGCATTTATACAGCGATCAGTGCTATATAAATGCACTGATTACTGTGTAAATGCCATTGGCAGTGAAGGGGTTAACCTGCAGGAGGCGCTCTAAGGGTTAACTGTGCTCCCAGGGCGTGTTCTAACTGTGTGGGGGGCTGCCCTGGCTGGGGAAGGGAAGTGATCACAGCTTCCGTGTAAAGGAAGGCTGTGATCACAGTCCTTCCCCCCTCACAGAACGGAGGTCCGTGTTTACTTACACGGACCTCCGTTCTTTCACTCCAGGGGGGGCATCGCGGGTAGCCGGCGGAGATCGAATCCGCCGCACCTGCTCCCTGGCCCTCCCCGGACACAGTGAGCGCGATCTGGCAGCCGCCGTCATATGACGGCGTTTTGCCTTACAGAGCCACTCTGTCGCCGTCAAATGCCGATCAGCGGTCGGCAAGCGGTTAAGTGGTTAAAAGCAGATCCGCAATGGCTGCTTACAAATATCTTTCAGTAAAAATTCCCTTTAAATATTTTCCTTCTGGCTTATTAATTTTAAATGACGTCACCAGAGCATGGCCACATCAAGCTGTTCTTGAATTTGGGTTCCAGTCCTTTGGTTTTGTAGATTTGTCCCTGGCAGTGTCCTTGGATTTCAGTACCAGGAAATCTTTTTACATGTGAAAACGAATTCCTCTCTCAGTTCTGTTTACTTCTACACTTTTCATGTTCCTATTGATCAAAGACAAGCTTCTAAAGAGCAAAATATTGTTAATATTCCAATGGAATAAACTCGTTTTCAGTGGGGTTTCCAGCAATTAGCAATCCTCAGAAGACGATCTCGTGTGAGATCAGATGAATGCACCAATTACAATGCAAAGTGCTTCTGGAAATCATTTTACAATATTGCCAATCATGTATCATTTCCAGGCTGGATCTTTAAAGGGAATGCCAATCTTAACACATTTGTCTAAAAAAATATATATATATTTTTTAAATTTAGGGGGATTATACGAAAATGCTACTGTGCATATTGTTGGCGCTATATAAATCCTGTATAATGATAATATAATGTGAATGAAATGTCATTAAAAGAAAGGAAACCTTTTAGTCTCGGTTCAAACTAGCTTGACGCGGGAACCAGCGCGATTCCAGTGCCAGTGCCCGCATCGCATAGAACTCGCAGATGGTTTGCATTGCCCTATGCAAGCTGCTGCAGGTCTCAATAGAAAGTTAATGACACCCCCAGATCAGTTCTCATATCACAGTGCAAACTGTCAAATGGCACAGGAATGGGATTGCATGGGCGCAGACCAAAAAAAGGGTCCTGCATCATTTGGTGTAAATGCAATGTGAATTCAGCCATACAAAGCAAGCTCCATAAAGAGATGAATGAGCAAATTTGGGGTGGAGGAACTTGACAGGCCTGCACAGAGTCCTGACTTCAACCCGACAGAACACCTTTGGGATGAATTAGAGGGGAGACTGTGAGCCAGGCCTTCTCGTCCAACATCAGTGCCTGCCCTCACAAATGCACTTCTGGAAGAATGGTCAAACATTCCCATAGACACTCCTAAACCTTGTGGACAGCCTTCCCAGAAGAGTTGAAACTGTTATAGCTGCAAAGGGTGGGCCAACTCAATATTGAACCCTATGGACTAAAGCCCCGTACACACGGTACGATGGTCGTATGATAACGGTCGTACAACTGCTTGTTGTACGATCATCCAACCGTTAGTACGCACAATTAGAACAGCCGATGTGCGGCGGTCGTACAACAGAAGTTGGATGAGCAGACCTGAAAACTTTGGTTGTACAACAGGCGGTTGTACGACCGTTGCATCGTATGTACAGAGAAGTTGGTCCAACAAGCTGTACGTGCAAAACACGCATGCTCAGAAGTCAGGAACGCCCGGAAGTGTCCGTTCGTGTAAACCTTCGTTCCTAATTCACCTTTCACATTCACTTGAACATCCTCTTTATACGCCCGTAGTACAGCACTACGTTCGGCTTGGTTGTACGATCGCTTAGAGCATGTCAGTATGCGAGATACAACAGCCAACATATGATTTTGGCTGTTCGGTCATACGACGGTCGCACCGCGTGTACGAGGCTTTAGACTGGGATGCCATTAAAGTTCATGTGCATATAAAGGCAGGTGTCCCAATACTTTTGGTAATATAGTGTATCATCATCATGTTTGATGTTGCCCATAGTTCCACTTTAATGCTTATTTTATTAGATGCATGACATCACTTATCCTATAGAGCTTTGCATTGCCATCAGTATCAATGCGTCCGGCGTGGAATGGGCAGACCTCCGGCTCTGATAGATGGACAGTAAAGCGGCATTATATATGTTGTGGATAAGCCGCTTGATTTTACAGTTAAATCCCGTCCTCTGAAAACAGGCTATTTTTATGCTGTCCTGGCTGGTGCAGAAACAGATGGGAATGTAAAAGGATTGTGCGTTCAGTTCAGTTATTGGAAAGCGGCACACATGAAATAACAGTCTATTTTTATATATCGTCATTACAGCTCTCGTTAACCCTTTATCACCTCATTTAAGCAAAGGGCAGCGGGAAAGTAGCAGGAACCTCTAGTAGCCAATCAGAAATCATCTGTGGCTGATCGGACCGATAATATGAAATCTGACCAGGTCTCCGTTGCTCCTTGCCCTGGTATATTAATCCCTTGGGGCCCATTCGCATTTGTGAGTTTTGGGGTCACACTGTGAAACGCAAGCGTTAATGCGACAGAGCTACCCTGTGTGCGGTTCGTTGCGGTAACATTTTGAATGGCACCCCAGCGCATTGTATAACAGAGCCTAATGCATATACGTGCACTGGGATGTTCTGGGTATTCAAACAGCTTTATTATAATTTATTACAGATATTTATATAGCACTATCGGTTTATGCAGGACTTTACATATACACTCACTGGCCACTTTATTAAGGTACCTTTTTTCTTTTGACAGGTGGTAGCTGACACCTTGTGCATCTCCTGTTTTAATTCCCAGATTTCAGGGACAGTTCCGGTCCACACTAACGCTTAGAGTTGGTTCATGATCACTATGTCAGCTAAGATGAAGTGATCACATGAAGGCTGAAGCCATTCACAAAATAAACCGCTCAGATGGTATTGTGCCTCTTTTTAATACTGTAATTGTCAGATATAGTTACACTATTAAAAAAATATATAATACACTCACCAGCCACTTTATTAGGTACACCTTGCTAGTACCGGGTTGGACCCACTTTTGCCTTCAGAACTGCCATAATTCTTCGTGGCATAGAGTCAACAAGGTGTTGGAAACGTTCCTCAGAGAGATTTTGGTCCATAGTGACATAATAGCATCACGCAGTTGCTGCAGATTTTTCGGCTGCACATCCATGATGCAAATCTCCCACCACATCCCAAAGGGTCTCTATTGGATGAGATGTGGGGAGTGTGGAGGCCATTGGAGTGCAGTGACCTCATTGTCCAGTGGTGAGATGATTGGAGCTTTGTGACATGGTGCATTATCCTGCTGGAAGGAGCCATCAGAAGATGGGGACACTGCAGTCATAAAGGGATGGACATGGTCAGCAACAATACTCAGGTACGCTGTTGCGTTTAAACAATGCTCAATTGGTACTAAGGGGCCCAAGGTGTGCCAAGAAAATATCCCCCACACCATTACACCCCACCACCAGCCTGAACGATTGATACAAGGCAGGATGGATCCATGCTTTCATGTTTGTGTCAAATTCTGACCCCACCATCTGAATGTCGCAGCTGAAATCGAGACACATCAGATCTTCTATTGTCCAATTTTGGTGATCCTGTGCAAATTGTAGCCTCAGTTTCCTGTTCTTAGCTGACAGGAGTGGCACCCTCTGTGGTCTTCTGCTGCTGTAGTCCACCTGCTTCAAGGTTTGATGTGCTGTGCGTTCAGAGATGGTGTTCTGCATACCTTGGGTGTAACAAGTGGTTATTTGAGTCACTGTCCTTTCTATCATCTTGGACCAGTCTGCCCAGTCTCCTCTGACCTCTGACATCAACAAGGCATTTTCCTCCACATAACTGCCACTCACTGGATATTTTCTTTTTTTGGGACCATTCTCTGTAAACCCTAGAAATGGTTGTGCGTGAAAATCCCAGTAGATCAGCAGTTTTGGAAATACTCAGATCAGCCCACCTGGTACCAACAACCATGCCACATTCAAAGTCACTTAAATCCCCTTTCTTCCCTATTCTGATGCTCGGTTTGAACTTCAGCAAGTCATCTCCACCACGTCTAGAAGTCTACATTAAGTTGCTGCCATGTGATTGGCTGATTAGCAATTTGCGTTACCAAGAAATGTATATTGTACATCCACATCAGACCCTGCCTTCAAGAAGCTTACAATCTAAGGCCCCTAATTCACACACATACTAGGGCCAATTTAGACAGGAGCCAATTAATCTACCAGCATGTCTTTGGAGTGCAGGAGGAAACTCACGCAGGCACAGGGAGAACATGCAAACTCCATGCAGGCAGTGCCATGGTTGGGATTCAAACTGACGACCCTAGTGTTTAACACGATGCATTTTAATTTGTGCCATAACACATGTGCCATACGCACTACCCAACCGGGCCATAATAAAATGATATCTTCGGTTGGAAGTGGATAACAGGATAATGGCTGCAGCAATATTTCATAACCCTGGTATTAATCTTTTCAGCTGGCGATTCCCTAACCACTAAAAGTGATCCAAGCGGCTGATTAGCTACTGGATCACTTTTAGAAGGGGTAGGAGGCGTCGCTCCCCCCCCCCCCCCTCCCGTGGCTTTCTGGTGGTTCTTGGCTTACCTGGATTATTGGTAGCCCTGGGAACCCATCCCATCCAGTGGTTGTGGCAGCTGTCCACAGAAATAACTCCATGGTCTAGGAGGACCAGAGTGACGTCATGATGTCACTTTTGGTTTCCGGTCCAAAGTGAACAATGTTTTTTTATCGAATGCTTTCCATTTTAGAGGAGAGATGTGGGGTCTTATAGACCAGATATAGTGAATGCAGGGTCATGGGTTTAGGTACACTTTCATGTTAGTGTCCCTGACCCCATCAAAAGGGGGTGTAGCTGCATTCAGCATGTAGAGGTGTGTTTAGCAGATAACAGGAGCACCGAGCAGAATGTGACCATGTGCTATAACCAGTTAAATAACAAAATAAAAAACTGATTAAGACCCCTTTCACACCAAGGCGTTTTTCAGGCGCTTTTGCGCTAAAAATGGTGAATAAAAGCACCTGAAAATCTCCCCCCAATACACCCCAGTGTGAAAGCCCGAGCGCTTTCACACTAGGGCGGTGCACTTGCGGGATGGTAAAAGAAGTCCTGCAAGCCGCACCTTTCAGCGGTGGGGATCGGTGTATTCACTGCTCCTATACCGCCCCTGCCCATTGAAAACAATGGGGCAGCGCTCCCGAAGTGCCTGAACACCGCTTTGGGAGCGCCGCAAACCGGCACTCTTAACCCGTTTAACCCCTTGTGGGGGGTTAAAAGCGCACCATCGTCGCCCGAATAGCGGCGCTATATCGCTGCCCGAATAGCGCCGCTATAACGAGCGGTAAAATGCCGCAAATTACCGCTAACGCTCGGCCGGCTCCGGTGGGAAAGGAGCCTTAATGATAGCTCTTTTTTAAAGGCGTGCATCAATGCATAAAATAGACCATGTGCTGCCGCGTACAATAACGCACACGCAGAGAAGAGTGAATGGAGTCTTAATTATTTTATAGTGAATACATACAGTGACTGCATTCATTTATATTTCTTCAATCTGTGCTCAGAATAAATGAAAGCATTTCAAACATTAAATAATAATTGTAAATGAACCTTCCAGAGGATTATGTTCTCTACGCAACATATGTGATAGATTTATTACACAGCGGAAAGATGGTTCTCCATAGAGATCTAATAAAACATAATCCAGCTACAGGCCTGATTGGTAAGTCATACGTGGCGTGCTTTGATTTAAGATGTTTTTTTTTTTTTGTTGTTTTTTGTTCCTTATTGAAGTCAATGTGGCCATTATCATAACCTATAAATCAATATTTGATTTAATGTGCTGGATGAACGCTAGTGTTGGTTTCATAACAAGAATAATTATTCCATCTGCACACTCCAATAAATATGTGGATCGCTCCCAGAATTCGTGTAATGCCGGCCGGCGCTATCACACGGCGAGATGTAACTACGTCCTAATCAGCCGCATTATGACATTGTGGATACATTGCTACTGTACATAAGAATGGGGATTATTTAATAATAAGATAGATGGTTAAATAGAGATAGATAGATAGATAGATAGATAGGTAGATAGATAGATAGATAGATAGATAGATAGATAGATAGATAGATAGATAGATAGATAGATAGATAGATGTGAGAATATGAGATAGATAGATAGATAGATAAATAGATAGATAGATTGATTTAAAATTCCAATGAGCTTATTAAACAGTAACATGCTATAGTAGACCCCTCTCCCACCAATTGGTATGATAATAAACCTAATGCTGAAAGAGTCATGCTGGCCATGCATTAGTAGAATTCGGGTGAACATTTTCCGTGTTAATAACCCTGGTTTGGTTTTCTAATGGTCAGCTGTTTTCGAGCACAGTGATGAAAAAATATGAAGAAGCAGGGTGGAATTTTTTTTTAACAGTGAATGTGGTTTTCTTTTGAGATACAACATTCATTCCAAAATGAGAATTTTCAAATTAATGTACGATCATTTTTTCCAAAATCTACTAGTGTTTGGCCAGCATTAGATAGACAGATGGGCAGATAGATAGATAGATTGATCAAGATATATATATATATATATATATATATATATATATATATATATATATATAGTATCTCACAAAAGTGAGTACACGTCTCACATTTTTGTAAATATTTTATTCTATCTTTTCATGTGACAACACTGAAGAAATGACACTTTGCTACAATGTAAAGTAGTGAGTGTACAGCTTTTCCTCTCAAAATAACTCAACACACAGCCATTAATGTCTAAACTGCTGGCAACAAAGGTGAGTACACCCCTAAGTGAAAATGTCCAAATTGGGTCCAAAGTGTCAATATTTTGTGTGGCCACCATTATTTTCTAGCACTGCCTTAACCCTCTTGGGCATGGAGTTCACCAGAGCTTCACAGGTTGCTACTGGAGTCCTCTTCCACTCCTCCATGATAACATCACAGAGCTGCTCCGCTACTTCCCCTTACGTTTGAAGATGCCCCACAGATGCTCAATAGGGTTTAGGTCTGGAGACACGCTTGGCCAGTCCATCACCTTTACCCTCAGCTTCTTTCACAAGGTAGTGGTCGTCTTGGAGGTGTGCTTGGGGTCGTTATAATGTTGGAATACTGCCCTGAGGCCCAGTCTCCGAAGGGAGGGGATTATGTTCTGCTTCAGTATGTCACAGTACATGTTGGCATTCATGGTTCCCTCAATGAACTGTAGCTTCCAGACCATGACACTCCCACCACCATGCTTGACTGTAGGCAAGACACACTTGTCTTTGTACTCCTCACCTGGTTGCTGCCACACACGCTGAACACCATCTGAACCAAATAAGTTTATCTTGGTCTCATCAGACCACAGGACTTGGTTCCAGTAATCCATGTCCTTAGTCTGCTTGTCTTCAGCAAACTGTTTGTGGGCTTTCTTGTGCATCATCTTTAGAAGAGGCTTCATTCTGGGACGACAGCAATGCAGACTAATTTGATGCAGTGTGCGGCGTATGGTCTGAGCACTGACAGGCTGACCCCCCACCCCTTCAACCTCTGCAGCAAAGCTGGCAGCACTCATATGTCTATTTTCCTAAGACAACCTCTTGTTATACCCCCCTTTAAAAAGTATGATTTTAATCAATCTCTCAATGAACAAAAGAACAATTTCCAAAACTTTGATAAAACTGAGTTTTATAGATCAATTGTTTAGCTCATTACATGAAAGTAAGGTTAATAATATAACTTAGATTGCAAACCTTCAGTTTTACTCAAATTAATTGATGCAAAAATAAATACACCCCACAACAAAAACTACTCCATCTAGTATTTTGTATGACCTCTGTTATTTGTAAGGACAGCACCAAGTCTTCTAGGCATGGAATGAACAAGTTGATGACATATTGCCACATCTATCTTTTTCCATTCTTCAAGAATGACTTATTTTAGAGCCTGGATGCTGGATGGAGAGTGATGCTCAATTTGTCTCTTCAGAATTCCCCATAGGTGGTGGATGGGGTTCCGATCAGAAAACATACTTTGCCACTGAATCTCTTTCACCCTGTTCTTATTCAGAAATGCAACGGTGGCCTTAGATGTGTATTTGGGTCATTGTCATGTTGTAAAAGTGCACGACGACCAAGGGCACGGAGTGATGGTAGCATCTTCTCTTTCAATATAGAGCAGTACATCTGTGAATTCATGATGCCTTCAATGAAATGCAGCTCTCCGACATCTACTGCACTCATGCAGCCCCACAGAAGGACACTGCCACCACCATGTTTCACTGTAGGCACCATGCATTTTTCTTTGTACTCCTCATCTTTGTAACGCCATACAGTTCTGAAGCCATCAGCTCCAAAAACATTCATCTTGGTTTCATCACTGCAGAGTCCCAGTAGTCTTCTTTTTTAGTATGAGCTTTGGCAAATTCTAGGTGGGCTTTTTTGGTGCATGGACTTTAGGAGAGGCTTCCTTCGTGGACGACACCCATGCATGCCATTCCTTTAAAGTGTACTCCTTTAGCTAACTGTAATGAACTTGCATGGCGATTTTCTTCAGCCCTTCTCATCAGAAGACGCTCCTGTCGAGGCGTTAACTTCCATGGATGGCCTGGACGTCTCTGTGAGATGGTTGCAGTTCCATCTTGCTCCAGTATTTTGACTGATAAGCAAAGCTTTGCTGATCTTCTTGTAGCCCTCACCTTTCTTGTGTAAAGATTTTTTTCTCTTTCTCAGGCCTTGTGACATTTCTCTTCCATGTGGTGCCATTGCTGACAGCATGAGATGGGAAGGGGTTTTCTTTGTTAAGTAATGCCCTTTTATAATCAACTATTCTGCTGGACACTTGTTTAACGAATAATTAGACTCGCGTGTAACTGAGTTCTTGTTAATTCAGATTTTGTTGTCTAAAATGTAGCTTAGCACCTATGACTTTCATTGGGGTGTATTCATTTATTGCAACATGGTATTGAATGAATTTGTTAGGAAAAATACTTTTTTATGTGTGCAAAATAACAAATCTTGGTTGCAATGGCCCACATTTGTGAGAATATTTTGTAGTATAGTGTCCCGCAGAAAATGTTGATTCTGAAAGGAAAGGAAAGGTTTTCTGACAAATCTGCTGGGGTGTACTAATTTATGCTGAGCACTATATATATATATATCTATGTATGTGTGTGCGCACACTGATCATCCATCACTTTATGACAACCCAGTAGGTCCCCTTTTAGCTGCCAAAACAGCCCTGACCTATGGAGGCACCGAGCTGTCAGTAGCAGATCCTGTAAGTTGTGAGGTGGGGCCTCCATGGATTGGACTTGTTTTTCCAGCACATTCCACAGATGCTTGACTGGCTTGAGATCTGGAAACCAGGTTAACACCTCAAACTTGTTGTGTTCCTCAAACCATTCTAGAACAATTTTTGCAGTGTAGCAGGGCGCATTATCCTGCTGAAAGAGGCCGCTGCCGTCAGGGACTACTGTTTCCATGAAGGGGTAAACTTTGTCACCAACAAGGTTTAGGTAGGTGGTACGTGTCAAGCAGCACCCACATGAATGGCAGGACACAAGGTTTCCCAGCAGAACATTGCCCAAAGCATCACACCGGGGGTGATTTTCTAAAGACATATTGACTGTGCACTTTGCAAAGTGCAGTTTCTCCGGAGCTTAGTAAATGAGGTAAATCTTCACTTTGCTAAGAATACCCAATCAGATGCAAGGAAAAAAAACCAGCCTGCACATAATTGGATGATGGAAGTCAGCAGAGCTTCTGCTCATTTACTAAGCTCTGGAGCAACAAGTCTATTTGCCTTTAGTAAATCAACCCCAATGACTGTGCAGTTGCACTCATTTTCCTTGATGAGTGTGGTAAAGCTTCACTTTGTAAAGAATATCCAATCAGGTGCAAGGAAAATAAAAATAAAGCATTTTTGCTTGCACATGATTGGATGATGGAAATCAGAGCCTCACCACATTTGCTAAGCTCTGGGGAAAATTAGTGCAACTGCCCTTGCAAAAGGCACAGTCCATTTGCCTTTTTGCATTCTTCCCATAGTGTATCCTGGTGCCATCTTTTCCTTCGGTAAGTGACGCACATGCAACGGGTCATCCACATGATGTAAAAGAAAACATGATTCATCAGAGCGGGCCACCTGCGTTCTCATGCTCACATGCTCTTTGTAGGCGCTTCTGGCTGTGGACACGGGTCAGCATGAGGCACCCTGACCAGTCGGTGGCTACACAGCCCCATACTCAACAAACTGCAATGCCCATTTTTTCTTCTTTCAACACATCTACATCAGGGACAACATGTTTACAAGAATGACTTATTTTAGAGCCTGGACCCTTGTAATGAGATAATCAATGTTATTCGCTTAACCTCTCAGTGGTCATAATGATATGGCTATATATGTATATAGAGCCTCATGATTAATCGTTAAAAGATCGCAATCTCGATCCCCACCCAACCTAGCTCTAACGCTAGAAAATTGCTAATTAGTACTCCGAGATATATGTATATATCGGTATAGTAATACTGGTGACTCTCCAATTCGC
>BLSH010281555.1:593215-609745 GCA_018402905.1 Glandirana rugosa | reverse complement strand
GTGTTTGCGGTACATTGTATTTTATAACGTTGCTAGTGGTAAAATAAGAGATCGCAGAGACGATTTTTTTTATTATATTGGAAACCCCAAGATTCACTAAAAGATCGTTTTTTTATTACTAAAATTGCACTTTAGTCGTTCACGGTCTTTTTTCCAAACCAGAAATTCGCCGCCAAGTATGATCACGCTACTGTCTGTAACGTACATTAAACGTCGCGTCACGACAAGTGTAATGTACGTTACAGACACACTACGCTAAAGTCGGTATGTTTAACATACCGACTTTAGCGTAGCGTAAGTGTGGTTTTACCACTGACTGAACACCCATGCGATCCAATTCCACTGCGAACCAAAAAAAAGGGTCCTGCACCATTTTGGTGTGAATGCGATGCGATTTCAGCCATACAATTTGTATGGCTGAAATCGCATCACACAGACATTGCATGTAATGTGAACAGCACTGCGCTGCAAATTACATGCAATGTCTGTCATCGCACTAGTATGAACCGCCGCTTAAAGACCAAACCTTTTTTCTGGCACTTGCTGATTTCACGTTAAAATCATTATTTTTTTGCTAGAAAATCACTTAGAACCCCAAAGGTTATATTATTTTTTTTAGCAGAGACGCTAGAGAATAAAATGGTGATCGTTGCAATATTTTATGTTACATGGCGTTTGTGCAGCTGCCTTTCAAATGCAATTTTTTGGGAAAAAATTACACTTTCATGAATTAAAAAAACTAAACAGTGAAGTTAGCCCAATTTTTTGTATAATATCAAAGTTGATGTTACGCCACTAGAATCGTGATCTTTATTCTAAGCAATCGTGCAGCTCTAATATATATATATCAATTACCTACATTGTATTGGCTTACTGTCATTATGTTGTCAGAGTCCATGAGCTATAAATTAATCACATTTTTTTTTTGTTTTCTTTGTAGCATTCTTTTTGCAGATGTCAAAGGATTCACCAATCTGTCCACTACCTTATCAGCACAAGAATTAGTCCGAATGTTGAATGAACTCTTTGCGAGGTTTGATCGCCTAGCTCATGTGAGTCCAATCATATCACGGTTCTAAGTCTTCTGATTGTTGATCATTTTCTGTGTTTGTGGCCCACCCGGATCTTGTTCTGAGATGGCTCTTACATCATATCATTGCATTCTGGAATCTGATTGGTGGGGGATCAAATTTACATTTTATTTGATGTCATTTTTGTTTCTTATGTTAAGAGTTCAAAAAGATTTACAAAAAAAAAAAAAAAGATTAAAAAAAGATTTACTAAGGCACCTGCTGTTTACAAATTCTTAGGCCCCTTTCACACGGGCGTTCCGTTCAGGTCGACCTGTCAGTTTTTCAGGCGGACATGATTGGACGCTCCATTCACTTCCATGGAGCGGTGGATGTTAGCGGTGACATGTTCGCTGACAACCGCCGCTCTCCAATCCGATCCTGTACTGTAAATCCCAACGCACGGAAACCTTATTTTTACATCCGTCTGGGGATCAGATCGGATGACAATGGACGGACGGTCCGTTTTCATCCAATTTCCCATAGGGGAGAGCGGGGGCACTGACAGATCCGTCGCCGCACAGTGAGCAGAGATGGATCTGTCATCAGTCGGCTCAGCGGAGATCAGCGGAGCGATCCCCGCTGAGCGAAAACGGACTCCGCACATGGAACGCCTGTGTGAAAGGGGCCTTATTGTATTTTATGTATTGCTTTAGGCCCCTTTCACACGGCCGTTTTTGCTCAGCGGGGATCGATCCGCTAAACTCCACTGAGCAGGCAGATGACAGATCCATCTCCGCTCACTGTGCTGAGACTGATCTGTCAGAGCCCCGCTCTCCTCTATGGGAAATCAGATGACAACGGACCATCTGCCCGTTGTCATCTGATCCGATCCCTAGACGGATGGAAAAATAGGGATTGCATCCGTCGGATTTTACGGACCACGGATCGGATCGGAAAGTGGCGGATGTCAGCAGACATGTCGCCGCTCTGACATCCGTCGCTCCGTAGAGGAGAATGAAAAACGGACAGGCGAACCTGAGCACAACGCCCATGTGAAAGGGGCCTTAGAATTGTTCAGTCTTTACATTTATTGATTCACAAATTGTAATGTTTGTAATATAAGTACCATAAAGATGAGATTGAATCCATTATTATTATTATTGTTATACAGGATTTATATTTTTATTTATTTATTTGTTTATTGCCATTTTTGGTTCAAAAAGATTTACAAAAAAAATAAGATGATAAAAAAAAAAAAAGATTAAAAAAAGGTTTGCTTTTCCAAAAAGGGGCACCTGCTATTTACAAACTCATGTTGTATTTTATGTATTGTTTTAGAATTGTTGAGTCTTTACATTTAATGACTCACAAATTGTAATGTTTGAACTCCAGTATAGGTGCCATAAAGATGGGATTGAATCCAATTTTATTATTAATAATAATATTATTATTATTATTATACAGAGTTTGCGCAGTGCTTTACAACATGAGGGTAGACAATACAGTTACAATACAATACAGGAGGAATCAGAGGGTCCTGCTCATTAGAGCTTACAATCTAATATTTTGTGTTCCCTGGCTCCAACCCCCCACATCAACATGTTAATAAAATTAAAATAAAAAATTATTATGTTTTCAAAAAATATTTTAGTTTAGTCCAGTGACATCATCACTGGGTCTCTCTGCTTCTCTATCTAGAAAAAGCAAATTGTGGGCTCACACAGCTATCCCCTGGGGACTCCATAGAGAAGTCCACGAAAGTCTCTAAATCAATAACGTAGTCCATCACACTAGGGCAGGCATTCCAGAAGAAGCAGACTGGGGTTGATTTACTAAAGCCAGAGAGTGCAAAATCTGGTGCAGCTCTGCATAGAAATCAATCCGCTTCCAGGTTTTTTTTTTTTTGTCAAAACTTAATTGAACAAGCTGAAGTTAAAAGCTGACCATGCACAGCTGCCCCAGAATTTGCCCACCCTAGTTTTAGTAAATCAACCCCAGTCTATAAATACATAAGGAAAAAGGGAAGCACCTCTAAGTGTAGAATGGACAATAATTAATTAAAAATGACCACAATGGGCAACTCACATGTCTTTAAAAAGAACGACGTTCATCAATAAATAAAGCCGCTGTTTCTCGTGTGCGTCCTCCTAGCCAAGCAGTATGACAAAGCAGTGCACATGTATTGAAACGCGTAGCCAGTCCCCGCTTTCAGGACGCCATCTCCTACTTTCAGTGCATTCTAACGTGGTACCGGATGTGAGGACGCCATTGATCCCTGTGGGGGCCGGCACACCCGAGGCACTACACAGACCCGGCTAGGAGGACACTCATGAGATACAGCGGATTTATTTACTGAATAGGGTGATTGTTTTGCCCGTCGTTTTACTTTTAATAAATGTGTGTCCATACTACACTTTAGTGTTAATTTTGACATCAAATTTCAATTTAGCCTTAGTTATAGGCATTTGAATGACATGCCATTTTAGTTTTAGTCGTATTTTAGTTGACTAAAATCGAATGGGTTTAGTTAAATGTTAATGCATTATTTCTTTAGAATTGCCAAACATTGTATACTCCTGGAGTGAAAACCTAATAACATGTTATTGTTTCTGGTATTAAGGTACGAACATGCACTACAGACACAGATTTAAGCCCCGTGCACACGATCAGAAAATAGTACGGAAAATACCGCTTTCAAAGCGATCGTACGATAATCGGATCATTTGTACAGAGCATTCGAGAGCCGATCAGGACAGTTCATCCGACGCTTTCCGTCAGGACAAGATTGGACATGCAGGGAAAATTTTCTCGCAGGGTGCCCCATCGTACGATTTTCGTTTAATCAGTACAGCTGTCGAAAATGCAATACAAATACACTACAACACATCACATCGCTTCCGATTTTGTATTCTATCGGGCGAGAATTTTCACGACTAAAGTAAACTCTTCCGATTCGATCTGAGATTAGCATGCGAAAAAAAATGGATGATCATTCGCCCGATAATCTCATTGTGTGTACCGGGCATTTTAGTTGTTATAACGTCTTTATAAATAAAACAAGTTTCATAAACAAACAAATATATTGCTTTTTGACAAGCAGAAGTACAACTTGAAAATATAAAAAAAAAAACTATGAACTCTATTGGCTGTAATGCCATTGCACATATTACCGAAATATATTACTAACATTAAGAATTAAGAAAAAGAAAAAAAATAAGAAAAGCCTTTTTCTTATTTTTTTTTTTCTTTCAACAGCTTAGTAGATGCCCCTACATATTCTTATGTGGTAGTGCAGTGTTCATTTTGATGTCTAATTTCAATTTAATTTTATAGTCTTTTAACTAAAATGACATTTTAGTTTTAGTCGTATTTTAGTCATCTAAATTGTTTTCATTTTAGTCGACTATAATAATATTAATTTAGATGACGAAAATATTTTAGACGATGAAATTAACACTGCTACACTTAGAGGCGCTCACCCTTTTTCCTAATGCAGGCAGATCATAGCTGGTGGGAGGGGCCTTTCCTGAAAACATCCCAGCCACCTCTGCACTCCTGTTAGTATGGGAATGTTTTTTATTTTAGAATCATACTTATTTTGGTGCATGCATCTGTCCCCTGCCAGCTCTAAGACTGAGAAATGAGCAATCAAACACTGCTGCTCACTTGGTTCTCACAGCTCCCTGAAAAGAGAGCCGGTGACTGTCCCCTGAGCAGAGAGCCAGTGACTGTCCCCTGATCATAGAGCCAGTGACTGTCCCCTGAGCAGAGAGCCGGTGACTGTCCCCTGAGCAGAGAGCCGGTGACTGTCCCCCGAGCAGAGAGCCGGTGACTGTCCCCCGAGCAGAGAGCCGGTGTCTGTCCCCCGAGCAGAGAGCCGGTGACTGTCCCCCGAGCAGAGAGCCGGTGACTGTCCCCCGAGCAGAGAGCCAGTGACTGTCCCCCAAGCAGAGAGCCAGTGACTGTCCCCTGAGCATAGAGCCAGTGACTGTCCCCCGAGCAGAGAGCCGGTGACTGTCCCCCGAGCAGAGAGCCGGTGACTGTCCCCCTGAGCATAGAGCCAGTGACTGTCCCCTGAGCAGAGAGCCGGTGACTGTCCCCCGAGCAGAGAGCCGGTGACTGTCCCCCAAGCAGAGAGCCGGTGACTGTCCCCCGAGCAGAGAGCCGGTGACTGTCCCCTGAGCAGAGAGCCACTGACTATCAGTCAGCGGCTCTGCCCCCCCCATGCTCACTGCAGCGATGGGCTGTGGAGGGGGTGGGAGCGGTCGGATCCTGAGCATATAGTCGCGGTCTTTCCTGAGCCTGGACCCCGTCTCTGTGACATCAGCACACAGCGGGCTTCAGCAGGATTCACAGGAGTGCAGAATGAACTCCATTCCTGTGACCCACAGGAGAAGTACAGCCAAACCAGCTTCAGCTGTACTTATATCAAAATGCCAGAAGGGTGAATGTCAGTCTAAAGGAATCTTGCATGCCGACCACCCTAAGTAACGTCTACATATGATGCTGAGCCTCCACGTTTGAAAGAACTGATTTGTTGCAGCTTCTAATGCACACATTGTGAGAAGCTCACAGTGTGCAGTAAAATCAAAGCAAGTCATTTCAGTCCTGGGGAGGAGCTGGTACAACTGTGCAAGACTGAAAAGACTGCTGAAAAAATATAATTTTAAATGAATTAATAATAAACTATTAATTATTTAGTCTATTGTATTAAATTGTAATATATTTTTATATTATAATAAGTATTATATAAATATAGAGATCTGCAGTATTGTAAACGCAGAATGTTACATATTTAGCAAACAATCATTTTGCACTTATTTTGATGTGCTGTCATTTTATAATATACAGTGGAACCTTGGATTACAAGCATAATCCATTCCAGGAGAATGCTTGTAATCCAAATAATTCGTATATCAAAGCATGTTTCCCCATAGGAAACAATGGAAACTCAGATAATTTGTTCCACAACACTGCCTGTCAATGCAGTACTGTATTTGGCCAGAGGTCCGGGGGCGCCAGGTATATGCAATACCGTATGTGGCCAGAGGTGTGGTGGTGCTGGTGAGGCTCGGAAATGACCGGAAACATTCGGAAATGCTCAAGAACTGTTTACACTCTCTGTATTTCTGAATGCTTCCGAGGGACTCCGAGGCTCACCAGCGCCCCCACACCTCTGGCCACATGCGGTATTGTATGCACAGAGGTATAATTCTGCTCATATTGCGAGACAGCACTCTTAAACCGAGTCAGAATGTTTTTTTAAAAAAATGCTTGACTTTCAAAATGCTCGTTAACCACATTATTCATGAACCAAGGTTCCACTGTAGCTTTATTATTATGCATCCAATTTATTAGTGAATAGTAATGATAATACTTATAATAAGCATTCTCTGAGTACTAACTTTTTATTTTGTTATTGATTGTTGCTACTTTATAAATGGTGTTATTTTAGAAATTTGTGATGTAATAGAAACTTTTCAGGTCATAAAAGTATTCCAGCTAACCTCCCAAAAAATTAATATTTGTATACTTCAGTGGCGGGGGCTAGCAGAGTTGTCACTGACCCTAGCAATCAACGGGAACTGACAAATGTGGGCGGGCAGCATTTTTTTTTTTTTTGTGCAGGTCGTCGGTCATTTTTCATGATTGATGTGGACCTACATTGCCTGGACAATGTGGTTGACAAATGAATGAGCATTGGGGGACTTTTTCAATTTATTTTTTAATAAAGTATTTGCCAAAAACTCTTTAGTATTTTTATTTACATTCTACATTTTTTGGTGAATGGGTAGGCGTACTATGTACCCCATATCATTCACATATGGGGGGCAGATCTGTGTTCCCCCTATTTGTTAACCACTTCAAGACCACAATACACATATATATATATATACATTGCGGCTTTGAAGTGCTTTACCGGAATTATGCCTGAAGATATCAGCCATTGTTCTTTACACCTGGCTGTCTTTCTCATGAAAGTGTCCCGAGCGGCTCACGAGCCGCTGGAACGCTTCCAGATGCAGCGGAAGGAGACGTCCTCCACACTCCCACCGCTTGCTGGTGTTCTCGAGAAGCAATCCAACGGTGCGGCCACCTAGTCCCAGAGGCCATTTACTTTGCTTCGTACACTGGTGCGCAGTCATGTTGGAACAGGAAGGGGTCATCCCCAAACTGTTCCCGCAAAGTTGGGAGAATGAAATTGTCCAAAATGTCTTGGCATGCTGACGCATACCAAGAGTTCCCTTCACTGGAAGTAAGGGGCCAAGCCCAACCCCTGAAAAACAACCCCACACCATAATCCCCCCTCCACCAAATGATTTAGACCAGTGCACAAAGCAAGGTCCATAAAGCCATGGATGAGCGAGTTTGGGGTGGAGGAACTTGACTGGTGCGCTCAGAGTCCTGACCTCAACCCGACAGAACACCTTTGGGATGAATTAGAGCAGAGACTACAAGCCAGGCCTTCTCGTCCAACATCAGTGACTGACCTCACAAATGCGCTTCTGGAAGAATGGTCAAACATTCCCATAGACACTCCTAAACCTTGTGGACAGCCTTCCCAGAAGAGTTGGGAGCATGACATTGTTCAAAATGTCTTGGTATGCTGACGCCTTAAGAGTTCCCTTCACTGGAACTAAGAGGCCAAGCCCAACCCCTGAAAAACAATCCCACAGCATAATCCTCCCTTCCACCAACTGATTTGGACCAGTGCACAAAGCAAGGTCCATAAAAACATGGGTGAGCAAGTATTGCCTTTAAACGCACATGAACTTTAATGGCATCCCAGACTTAGTCCGTATGGTTCAATATTGAGTTGGCCAACCCTTTGCAGCTATAACAGCTTCAACTCTTCTGGAAAGGCTGTACACAAGGTTTAGGAGTGTCTATGGGAATGTTTGACCAGTCTTCCAGAAGTGCATTTGTGAGGTCAGGCACTTATGTTGGACAAGAAGGCCTCCGCTCTAATTCATCCCAAAGGTGCTTTATCCGGTTGAGGTCAGGACTCTGTGCAGGCAAGTCAAGTTCCTCCAATCCAATCTCACTCATCCATGTCTTTATGGATCTTGCTTTGTGTACTGGAGCGCAGTCATATTGGAACATAAAGGGGCCATCCCCAAACTGTTCCCACAAAGTTGGGAGCATGAAATTGTCCAAAATGTCTGACACCTTAAGAGTTCCCTTCGCTGGAACTAAGGGGCCAAGCCCAACCCCTGAAAAACAACCCCGCACCATAATCCCCCTCCACCAAATGATTTGGACCAGTGCATAAAGAAAGGTCCATAAAGACATGGATGAGCGAGTTTGGGGTGGAGGAAAATGACTAGCATCCACAGTCCACAGAGTCCTGACCTCAACCCGATAGAACACATTTGGTATGAATTAGAGTGGAGACTGCGAGCCAGGCCTTCTCATCCAACATCAGAGCCTGACTTCACAAATGCGCTTCTAGAATAATGGTCAAACATTCCCATAGACACTCTCTTAAACCTTTTGGACAGCCTTCCCAGAAGAGTTGAAGCTGTTATAGCTGCAAAGGGTGGGCCAACTCCATATTGAACCCTACAGATTAAGACTGGGATGCCATTAAAGTTAATGTGCGTGTAGAGGCAGATGTCCCAATACTTTGGGTAATATAGTGTAGATAGATATGAAGATAGATAGATAGACAGTCCGACTTGACTGGCTCCTTGTGTTGCTTCTCCCTCTTCCAGTTCTAATTCTGCTGTTAAGTGACTGATATAAGGTCAATGCAAGGTACTTAAACTGCTCACATTTTATAAAAATACATATAATGATGATTACAGAGCCGCATTAAAGTGTCTTTTATACAAATGATTTTACTGAATGATATCATCGATGTGAACTCATAAAAGGCTGATTTCTTTGTCTTTCACATTCTGGACATAAATGAATTCCCGGCCGTCTGTCATTGTAGACAAATTGCTGTAACAGGAGACTGTCATACAATACAATAGGGAGCATGCAGTAACACAATTACCTGTACACACATGAGGAGAGGCACTTAGAGATGCATGGTGGAGCACCTATTCTTCTCTCAGGATCTCACCACCCAACCATATGACATGTCAGAAGACTTGGGGAACACAGAGCTTTTTTAAATTATCATATATATATATATATATATATATATATATATATATATATATATATATATATACACAATCAGGTCCATAAATATTGGGACATTGACACAATTCTAATCTTTTTTGGCTCTATACACCACCACAATGGATTTGAAATGAAACAAACAAGATGTGCTTTAACTGCAGACTTTCAGCTTTAATTTGAGGATATTTACACCCAAATCAGGTGAACGGTGTAGTAATTACAACAGTTTGTATATGTGCCTCCCATTTTTTAAGGGACCAAAAGTAATGGGACAATTGGCTGCTTAGCTGTTCCATGGCCAGGTGTGTGTTATTCCCTCAATATCCCATTAACAAGGAGCAGATAAAAGGTCCAGAGTTTATTTCAAGTGTGCTATTTGCATTTGGAATCTGTTGTTGTCAACTCTCAATATGAGATCCAAAGAGCTGTCACTATCAGTGAAGCAAGTCATCATTAGGCTGAAAAAACAAAACAAACCCATCAGAGAAATAGCAAAAACATTAGGTGTGGCCAAATCAACTGTTTGGAACATCCTTTAAAAGAAAGAACGCACCGGTGAGCTCAGCAACACCAAAAGAACCGGAAGACCACGGAAAACAGCTGCGGTGGATGACCGAAGAATTCTTTCCCTGGTGAAGAACAGTTGGCCAGATCAAGAACACTCTCCAGGATGTAGGTGTATGTGTGTCAAAGTCAACAATCAAGAGAAGGCTTCACCAGAGTGAATACAGAGGGTTCACCACAAGATGTAAACCATTGGTGAGCCTCAAAAACGGGAATGCCAGATTAGAGTTTGCCAAGCAACATCTAAAAAAGCCTTCACAGTTCTGGAACAACATTCTATGGACAGATGAGACCAAGATCAACTTGTACCAGAGTGATGGGAAGAGAAGAGTATGGAGAAGGAAAGGAACTGCTCATGATCCAAAGCATGCCACCTCATCAATGAAGCATGGTGGTGGTAGTGTCATGGCGTGGGCATGTATGGCTGCCAATGGAACTGGTTCTCTTGTATTTATTGATGATGTGACTGCTGACAAAAGCAGCAGGATGAATTCTGAAGTGTTTCGGGCAATATTATCTGCTCATATTCAGCCAAATGCTTCAGAACTCATTCGAAGGTTCTTCACAGTGCAGATGGACAATGACCCGAAGCATACTGCGAAAGCAACCAAAGAGGTTTTTAAGGGAAAGAAGTGGAATGTTATGCAATGGCCAAGTCAATCACCTGACCTGAATCCGATTGAGCATGCATTTCACTTGCTGAAGACAAAACTGAAGGGAAAATGCCCCAAGAACAAGCAGGAACTGAAGACAGTTGCAGTAGAGGCCTGGCAGAGCATCACCAGGGATGAAACCCAGCATCTGGTGATGTCTATGCGTTCCAGACTGCAGGCTGTAATTGACTGGAAAGGATTTGCAACCAAGTATTAAAAAGTGAAAGTTTAATTTATGATTGTTAATCTGTCCCATTACTTTTGGTCCCTTGAAAAGTGGGAGGCACATATACAAACTGTTGTAATTCCTACATCGTTCACCTGTTTTGGATGTAAATACCCTCAAATTAAAGCTGAAAGTCTACAGTTAAAGCACATCTTGTTTGTTTCATTTCAAATCCATTGTGGTGGTGTAAAGAGCCAAAAAGATTAGAATTGTGTCAATGTCCCAATATTTATGGACCTGACTATATATATCTACAGTTGTGCTCATAAATTTACATACCCTGACAGAATTTATGATTTCTTGGCCATTTTTCAGAGAATATGAATGAGAACACAAAAAAATTTCTTTCACTCGTGGTTAGTGAAATCTGGGTTTATTTCCTCTTTAAAGCGGAGGTCCAGCCTGGGTGAAAAAAAAAAGTCAGCAGCTACAAATACTGCAGCTGCTGACTTTTAATATATGGACACTTACCTGTCCAGGGATCTTGCAATGTTGGCACCCCAAGTCAGATCGCATTCCGGGTTCTGCTGCTGCCATTCCTGGTAAGGGAGCCTAGCTTCACAGCTGGTTCACTACTGTGCATGCGCGAATTGCGCTGCGCTTTCTTATTCGCCTGGCGGCGGGGCAAGGATGAGGGGGGCTGAACTTCCAAGAGATGGGTTGCGGCCCCATCTCCCGGAAGTGGGGAAGGGGACATGTCAAAAACAGGTTTCCGTTCCACCCATCCCACCTGAAAGGTGCCAAATGTAGCACTGCAAGGGGGTGAGCAGTTAAGCGGACGTTCCACTTTCGGGTGGAACTTCACTTTAACCCTGAGTTCACACTATTGCGAATTGGATGCGGATTTCCTTACATCCAATTCGCATGTCAGTAGATTGTGACCGGCTCTCTATAGAGCTGGTTCACTCATCTCCGGAGCAGCTCCGGTGCGATTTGCACAGCAGCCCTGTGCGTCTTCTGGTCCATATAAGGTTTGAACTCAGCCAAAAATTTGGGCTGAAATCGGACCTGAAATGGAGAATGGGAACACACCAGATCCCTGCTGGGAGCCGCTGTGTGCTGCTGTGTGAACCCAGCCTAAATGAGTCAAATCATCAAGCAAATTTTAATATTACACAAAGATAACCTGAGTAAACCCAGAATGCAGTTTTTAAATGATGATTTACTTTATTAAGGGAAAAGGCTGTTCAAACCTGCTCCTATGTGAAAAAGTAATCCCCCCCCCCCTTGCTTAAATCATGAATGAACTGTGATTAACCACGTTTTTTGGACAGTTGAGTGTTTTTTTCATTTATTTTTCATTGCCGGCATTCTTTTCACAAGTCGCATGTACCGTATCTCACAAAAGTGAGTACACCCCTCACATTTTTGTAAATATTTTATTCTATCTTTTCATGTGACAACACTGAAGAAATGACACTTTGCTACAATGTAAAGTAGTGAGTGTACAGCTTGTATAACAGTGTAAATTTGTTGTCCCCTCAAAATAACTCAACACACAGCCATTAATGTCTAAACCACTGGCAACAAAAGTGAGTACACCCCTAAGTGAAAATGTCCAAATTAGGCCCAATTAGCCATTTTCCCTCCCTGGTATCATGTGAGTCATTAGTGTTACAAGATCTCAGGTGTAAATGGGGAGCAGGTGTGTTAAATTTAGTGTTACCTCTCTCACTCTCTCATACTGGTCACTGGAAGTTCAATATGGCACCTCATGGCAAAGAATTCTTTGAGGAGCTGAAAAAAATAATTGTTGCTCTACATAAAAATGACCTAGGCTATAAGAAGATTGCCAAGACCCTGAAACTGAGCTGCAGCACGGTGCCCAAGACCATACAGCGGTTTAACAGGACAGGTTCTACTCAGAACAGGCCTCGCCATGGTCGACCACAGAAGTTGAGTGCACGTGCTCAGCGTCATATCCAGAGGTTGTCTTTGGGAAATAGATATATGAGTGCTGCCAGCATTGCTGCAGAGGTTGAAGGGGTGGGGGGTCAGATGGTGTCAAGCGTATGTGGCGGCAACCAGGCGAGGAGTGCAAAGACAAGTGTGTCCTACTGGTGGTGGGAGTGTCATGGTTTGGGGCTGCATGAGTGCTGCCGGCACTGGGGTGCTACAGTTCATTGGGGAATCCATGAATGCCAACAAGTACTGTGACATACTGAAGCAGAGCATGATCCCCTCCCTTCATAGACTGGGCCGCAGGGCAGTATTCCAGCATGATAACGACCCCAAACACACCTCCAAGACAACCACTGCCTTGCTAAAAAAGCTGAGGGTAAAGGTGATGGACTGGCCAAGCATGTCTCCAGACCTAAACCCTATTGAGCATCTGTGGGGCATCCTCAAACAAAAGGTGGAGGAGCGCAAGGTCTCTAACATCCACCAGCTCCGTGATGGCGTCATGGAGGAGTGGAAGAGAACTCCAGTGGCAACCTGTGAAGCTCTGGTGAACTCCATGCCCAAGAGGGTTAAGGCAGTGCTGGAAAATAATGGTGGTCAAACAAAATATTGACACTTTGGGCCCAATTTTGACATTTTCACTTAGGGGTGTACTCGTTGCCAGCGGTTTAGACATTAATGGCTGTGTGTTGAGTTATTTTGAGGGGACAGCAAATTTACACTGTTATACAAGCTGTACACTCACTACTTTACATTGTAGCAAAGTGTCATTTCTTCAGTGTTGTCACATGAAAAGATAGAATAAAGTATTTACAAAAATGTGAGGGGTGTACTCACTTTTGTGAGATACTGTATATCATGCAGGTGCGACTTGAATGTGACCTTTGAGGGTTTACATTGAAGTCTATGGCCCTCAAGTCACACGAAAGTTGGACCAAAGTACAACCCCTGACAAAAAGTATGGAATCACCACTCTTTTGAAAATGTTAATTCAATTGTTTAATTGTGTAAAAAAAAAAACAAATCACAGACATGTCCCAAAACTATTTTCCCCAACGTTCTGGCTTTAAGAAACAGTTAAAAAAAAAGAAAGAAAACTGTAGTGAGTTGCAACTGTTTTTGTAGATCAAGCAGAGGACAAAAATATGGACTCACTCAATTCTGAGGAAAATATTATGGAATCACTGTGTACTTTGCAGTTCTAATACAAATTTCTGCATCAGATTACATCCTGAAAAATTATGTCAAACATCCTTTCAATTGATGGAATAAGAAAAGTGTTCAAAATCTCAATATAAACTTTAGCGGTTATTGAAGATTTAATGACTGCCATCTCCCCCATACATTTACCTGAAATGCAACCCCATATCATCAATGATTGTGGAATAATTTTTGCCAGAGATTTTGGAAACTATTTTAAAGTCGCTGCGAATTTAAGTCATGCAGAGATTAACGGTAGTCATTGGGAAACATTGGGATGCGACTTGCCATGCGACTTTGGGGTCCAGAGTCGTATGACAAGTCGCACGAGTGTGAATGGGGTCTGAAGGTAGCCCTATTTCTTTGCAGTTTTTATTCCATCTGTATAAGGATCTTTTGGGAGAACAAGATATTGGTCTTTTGTTGTGTGGGGGCAAAAATGGGAGTTGTGAGAGTTTTCACCACCAGAGTCAATTTGCCAGTGACTGCCACAATCTGTCAGTTTGGGGCAGTTGGCCTTTGATAATGTTCTTAGCGTATTTAACCTTTAAGCTGAGAATGAACCTTTATTTTTATTTTTTTCAGAAAAAAAGGACCACACTTAGGCTGGCCATACACTACTAGGATATTTGCGAATTAAAGCGGCGTTCCATCCAAAAGGGGAATATTAGTACAAAAATTCTTGGTACATTAATAACTTGTTTGGAATGAATGTATTTTCCTGAATAAAATCTACATTCACTGTTCATTCATTCATTCGAGAAGAATTTTACATCCTGCTCCTTCAAATCTTCTCATGACTGCGGACAAAATTGAACATCCATTTAGCCCCCCCTAACCATTAGAAAGTCAAACTAATGTTCTTAAAATTAACATTTTTTAAAGAAATCCAACCATTGTATGGCCAGCTTAATATTAGATTGTTGTTCTTTAAAATTGCCCATTTCCTTCTTCCTTCCTTGGATGCCCAAACTGCTGGACCCCCTACTTATTTGTGGGTGTCTCCTTTAGCTAGCCAAAGGAGACATGAATGCTAGTGCGCTCCCATCTGGGATCTGAGCCAAGCTGTGTGCTTCCATAGACACACACAGCACCCAGCAAACCACACCACTGCTCCCTCTTCTCAGCAATCTGACCGATGGCAATAGGAGCCCATCGCTCTGTTGCCCTCAGTACATTTCTCTCCAACCCAGAAGTTCAAGGACGAGCACAGATTGTCCTATAACCAGTGGCAGTGCAGAGGGACCACAGGTACGTGTTTGGGAACAAAAGGGCATAGCAAGGCAGTGGGGGATTTTTTACCTTAATCCAAAACAGCCATTCTCAACCAAGGTTCCATGGAATCCTAGGGTTCCTCCAGAGTTGCTAGGAGTGCCTTGAGCTGTTGCTGTTTGGCTTTCTATCTGATGGTGCATTATTCTGGATCTGATGCCACTTGGCAGAGCCAACACCATGACACCAATGATCATTTTAGCTGTCTGTAAGGGTGGCATTCTGACATAACAGAAGCAGACATCCATGCACGTGCGCTCCCATCTGAGACCTGAACCAAGCTTTGTGTGTCCATAGACACACATCACCAAATGAGCCACAATGCTGCTCACTCCTCCTCACAGCAATTTGACTGACAGCAGAAATAGCCCATTGCTTTGTTGCCCCTAGTACCCTCCTCTACAACCCAGAAGTCCAAGGACCAGTGTGGATTGTCCCAGAACTGGTGGCAGTGCAAAGGTATCGCAGGTAAGTGTTTGGTGACAAGAGGACAAAGCAAGGGCATTTTTTTACCAGAGCAGCCATTCTCAACCAAGGTTCCGTAGAATCCTAGGATTCCTCCAGAGTTTGCTAGTGGTTCCTTGAGCTGTTGCTGGTTGACTTTCCATCTGATGGTGTATAATTCCATGCCTGGTGCCACTTGGCAAAGCCAACACCATGACACCAATGCTTTTTTTAGCTGACTGCAAGGGTGGCATTCTGACCACCATTTTAAGGGGGACATTGTTCCCACTGGCCACCACCAATACATTCATTTTCATAGGGGTTCCCTCAGTTGTAATACGTTAGTTCAAGGGTTCCTCTGGGACAAAACAAAAGTTGGCTGATCCAGAGAATTTATTAGAGTAAAAACCGCCTAGTATTTAGTACCACTTTAATTTTTTTTAATTGTAATTGAAACAAAGAGATTATCTCTTATTATTCCACCATCCGCTGATCTCGGTCAAACCAGAAACTCCAACATAATCCCTGACACGTTGATTTTCTATTAGTATGTTATTAATTGTGACTGCCTTCTACATGACCTTCAGACTATATTTTCCACTGTATTAAAGCCTCTAAGCATACTCTATTTTTGTGTGGCCACAAATTCATTTATAAACAAGGAAAATTGCATTATGTCCTCTTTCAGGCAAAGCGTGGAGACATCCAGCCGTCATAACTAGAGTTGAGCGAACACCTGGAAGTTCGGGTTCTGCTGGTCCGTCCGAACTTCGGGACAAAGTCCGGGTCCGGACGGAACCCGAACGATCGCACGGACAACGAACCCCATTGAAATCAATGGGGACCCGAACTTTTAGGCACAAAAATGGCTGTAGGAAAGT
The DNA here is from genome assembly GCA_018402905.1 of Glandirana rugosa. Taxonomy (NCBI): domain Eukaryota; kingdom Metazoa; phylum Chordata; class Amphibia; order Anura; family Ranidae; genus Glandirana; species Glandirana rugosa. The sequence goes on along the minus strand of BLSH010281555.1, from coordinate 593,457 downwards.
CCTGGAAAGCCCCAGAGGGCTGCAAAAGGAAGTAAAATGGGGGTAAGGGTAGGGCAAGTGCCCTACAAAAAAATGGGGACAGGGAAATAACTGTAAATATTTTTAAAAAAATAAAAACATAAAAAAAGCAAAAATGGAGGTGAATGTGGATCATCTTCAAACTGTGTCTGAAAAGTATTAATTAACGGTAGAAGCCATATAACTGTTCTAAAATCATCTTCAAACTAGGGCAAGTGCCCTAC